>WEIV01010214.1:134042-159784 GCA_013390005.1 Calyptomena viridis | reverse complement strand
AAAATGAAACAACTGGGTTTACAAAACAGTCAACTACAGCTTTTCCTGAAAATGAAACCACTGGGTTTACAGGACAGACAACAACAGCTTTTCCAGAAAATGAAACAACTGGATTTACTGCCTCAACATCTAATACCATTTTAACAACCACATTTACATCAGCACCTTGCAGTAAGTAAATATTTGATACTGAATAGTAGAAAAAAATTTATCCAATCAGTTACAATATTCTTGTTCATCAGTCTTATGAACTGTCTTTTAAAATCCCCGAATATAATTTCAGAAAGGGCAGCCAGATAGAAGCAGTCAAAAGGCATAATATTAAAAATATCAATCATGGCAGTTTCTACACTTTGGTAAAGCTCTTCTGGGCCACTGCGTGCCTGCCTACTGTGATAAACTATTTTGATAGGTGATTTTTCTCAATCTTATTGTGAAGCACATTTATTCATTGCCTCTCTACACATTTTCTGGTGGCATTTTAGTAGCCCATCCTTGTGATGATATCAGTATGAGTAAATAGCACTCCACCTCAGAACACTCCTATTTTTTTCAATCAACCTTATCACTGCTTCTCCGTCTTAAACCACCACTGTACAATTCTGACCATTTACCACACCTTGCCTGCAGTTAGAAAGGCTAGAAGCAAGTAGAACGTTGCTCATTTTTTTATTGAACCCATCAAACAAAGTATATTAATGTATTATTTACGTCTTAGCAAATCGTTTATTTCTGCCCTTGTGCAGAAATAATGGAGGACAATGAGGTGAAAAACTGAAATCAGCTCCAAGAAAACTCACAGAAATTTATATTGGCTTAATTGGTATTTTTTTCCTTCAGTATTAAATGTGTAGAATTAAACATATAGAATTACAGAATGGAAGTGAATCTCCCTCAGCTGTATGAAACTTTTTCACTTTGCAGTGCCAGTGTCCATCCAAGTTCAGAATGTGACTGGGGAAGGAATACAACTCAGCTGGACCAGTGACAGCTCAGGCAGCCTCTATGACATCTCCCTCATGGATGGAAACCAGGAGATCAATAAAAACACCACAAAAGAGACAAAATATGTGTTTCAACATTTACTTCCTGGCCATGTATACAACATATCTGTGGCATTGGCATCTTGTGCTGAGAGTAACAAGGCTTCAGTTACTGTCCGAACAGGTACTTGCTTGATTACCCTGTCATTTCTTTTTGATTAATATACACTCACAATATCTTGTTACAGTATGTCTGGATTTGATCTCATAGACTCTTATTCCTGTAAGTCATCTTTCTTTGTTTGACTCATCTCTTTACTTGACTAGGACTACTTTCATTAAACAGGAGTTTGCAAGAGCAAGTGCTTCCTCTATAAAATTTCTGACCATGCTGTATTGTTGAGGCAGATAATTCTGCACAAAAGTCAGGATATTTTGGCTGCAAATCTAACAGAAAATGTTTGGCAATGTGATATTTAGGCTGCACGTGCTTTTTGTGAATGCAGACAATCCCAAGTTTTCATTGTTATCTTTTTAATTTCATCCTAGGATATAGGCATTAAGACAAACTGTCTAATTGTATCTCTGTACTAAAACTGATTCTCAAGGGATATAACATATAATATCCCTCTAAATCAAGGTTTCTCCTTTTAAAGCTCCCCATTGCCACCTCCCCCTTAGACAATTCCTTTAGACAAATCCTTTTCCACCAAAAAGTTATCACTTGGCACAGTAGAATATTGCTTTTCTATCATTGGAAGAGATCTAAAAGTCAGCCTGTCAAAGGAAGCTGCTGGGCTATTTTGGCATGATTCACATTTGATAAAACTGTACTGCACTTTATCAGACTTTCCCAGTGGCTGAGAAAGTGTTCACAATTTCTTTTAATACATATTGAAAGATTTAACTTGACTTTTGGCAAATGTTACTTTCTTCCAGCATTTCTTGACCTCTAAAATATAACTGTCCTTGTTGCAACCTTTTTTTCAGTTCTCTAGTGGATTGTCTGATTATTCTCAACACCCTTCTAGGGCAATTATTCTGGCAGTTAACTGTGGGGTTCGTTTTCATGGACTTGCCCTCTATCTTAGTCTTTAGGACCACAAAGCCAAGGAATTCTCATCACGATTTCCATCAAAATCTTTCAATACTTCAGTCCATGGGTTTTCATTTATTAAAAAAAAAAAAATTCCTTTTGTAATCTGGATCCATCTGCCCTACCAGAAAAATGTTTGTGAGCTAATTAAAAAGAGCAACAAAGACCAAGCCTTCCATATTGCATGTGAAATTAAAGACTATGTTGAATTCTGTGAGAACTGGAGCTATACCACATAAAACCAGCTGTGCTATCCTTTACTACTGTTTTGACCCATTATAAATAATTCAGTTTAGCCAATCCAGACAAGCATACTAAGGTTTTGAGACTCCATGATGCATATTGCTTCCCAAGGAAATTGCAGACAACCTTTACTTCTGAGAACTCCATCTAGTTCACCTGCGTTGCACAAGTGTGTAACAGCACAACCTGTACCTTTAGTCCTCATAAGAAATCAGAGTTCTCAATGCTATTTCAGTAAAGCTCTCAAATACCACCAACCCACCTACCACCTGCCTCTTTTTTGATATGCTCCATTTTTATAATTTGCAATCCTAAGTTCTCACTGGGCCAAAGGGACTGCTGCTTAGGGGATTCCTTGTCCATGATTAAACACTTTGACCTATTCCATAATTTTCTTATTTGCAACAATCACATGTGCACAGAAGTGATTGTCTTGATTTTTAAATTTGTTTTGCAGATCCTGTTTCCTGTTTCGATGGAACTGACTTTTGTTTACCAGAAAATACTGGCTGCTCTGACTTAAGAGACATTGTGTGTTCTGGTAAGTTTATAGAATTTTAACTCTTGTTTATTCATAACTACAGGATATTATTTCACAATATAGTATCTTTCATGAGTATTTTGCCATCTGCTTTATTATGTTAAGTCACACAGCATCTGAAGTTCACACTTCTTTGGTAAAGAAGCTGCTTTCATCGAACTTCGGTGTCACCTTCCAGCTCTATTTTTAGCCTGGACTTTTCCATGTAAAGCTTTCTTCTTCTGGCTTAGAGCTCATCCACCTACTCACGAGGATTTAAACATACTCAGTACCTTGCAGAATCCAACAGACTGATGTTGTTTCTGCTGAAATCAATGGGAGAGTGGCTGTTGAATTAGGGAGTGGGATGCACTCTGAATAATACAGGAATGATGAAAAAGTTGTGAGGGTTGTGATGGCTGGCAAGCTGGAGGAGATTCAGCACTGAAAGTTCCAAAGTCAGTGAATTAGACACACGTGATACAATTTCTTATTATTTGATTTGTTCTTGGTTTTATTAATTAGTATTATAAACATATGAAATAATAAAGTCCAAAAAGCAATTGTGGACTGACATCTTGGGATTCACCTGATTGTTTCTTTATTTTTTTTTCTAGATAACCAAGCACTTGCCTGCAGTGTTTTGTTAAAAAGCCAGACATTTAACAATACACTCTATAACTCTGCTAGTCAAGACTACAAAGAGATGTCTGAAAGTATCAAAACATACGTAAGTTGATCAATCTTTTCTGTCAACATGAAATGAACTAAGAAAAGGTTTGCAATGAGCAACCTCAGTCTCCTAAATTCATTATTAAATCTAGATCATGACAGGTGAAAAAGATAATCCCTCCTTGAACTGAGGCACCTTGATAAAACAGTATAGGAAGCACAAGAATTGTCAAGAACAGACAGCTTGTTGTCCAGTGAAGAAGGGCATGTTCCCTATGTCATCCTCAAATTTAAGTTATTTACTGAGAGGCACTTTAAAATTCAACTCTTATAAGGACAAGGAACATCCCATTCTATTTATTTTCTCCCACTTTGCTAGACTGATGTCTGTGGAGACAAAAAAACAAAACAGTACTTAAAAATAACATTTCAACACACACTTGGAAATATGAAACCCTTACAAATGTTTACTGTAAGTCCAGATCACTGCCAATTTGCTTCATGGTAGGGGCTGCAGGACTAGAGAAGGTATCAAAGGGTCCATCTCAGGGAGAGAAAGTGGCAAGTTAGAGCTGGTAAAGCAGAAGCAGCAGTCTGCCACTCAGCTGTCTTTGGCAGCATGTTAGAGAAAATTACTAATAGTTTAAACACCTCTCTGGAATCCTGATAAAAGCCTGTTGGAGAGGTAAAAGTACTGTAAGATTGGGGTAGACTGCTTTAAATAACCAACATAGATTATTTTTAGTGTGATGATCATACCCTTTAGCAAAGAATCTCCACAGATTTCATAAGCAATAATTAATTTGTTCTCACCATGCCAACTCAAGGGTAACCTTGTATTATGACTGTTATCAACTCCCTCTCATGGATAGAAAATTTACTTTAGTGGATTTAAAAGGCTTCCTCCAACATGACTGAATGCAACAGGAATTTCTTCACATGCCTTTAATAAGCTTCCACCTTGTGCAACATGTCAGCTTTTCTTTAAAAAATGGCAAAATCAAAGAGAGGCTGTACTAACGTGACTGGAAACACAGTTAATTTCTGTGTTGAGTTTATTTTTTTTTTATAATTTGAATATTGATCTATTTATTTTAAATTCCACAGTACTACCACTCTGGAGTTGTAGTTTTGAAATTTTACACATTAGCTTGTATAGATGAAGTTTCCTATCTAGACTGTTCACTGTGGTGAAGAAAAGTCTTTTGGAGTCTCTGTCCAAAGAACTTCATGTGACATGTAGTTTGGGGTGGGGGTTCATCCCACAGATAACTAAGCAGTGACTCAGAAAAAGGCTTGTTATCATCTATGAAAATTAGTAATCTTTCAGACTTTTCAGGTAAAATTCCATATTTATCCACAATGAGATGATAACTTCTCTTAGTGGGTTGAAAATCAAATATGTAATTTTCTGTAAAGATCAATCCTGACAAACATTTCAAGAGTCTTACTTAAAAAAGGGGACTGCTTGTTCCTGCTCTTTATCCACATGAAAGCACTGGGCAAGACTGTACTTTTGGAGACAACCTGACATCATTCCAATTGGTGTAATGGGATTACACTTGGTTTATGGCAGAATGATTGAGAGGCAAATCACACCCTTGTCTTTCCTTGCAAAGTTATTATGTAACATTGTGATTTTGATAATCTGATGACAAAAATATGTTTTAAACCTCTCACATCAAGTTCTGTGCTGGTAGAGTGTGCAGGACCATGTTTGAAGTTTAGCTGTATGTGTTAAAAAAGTTGGGAGACACTGAATATAACTTCAGAAATTTTAGATGCACTCTGTAGATTCCAAATTTTGTACAGTCAGGGTTCCCATATGGGCTTATGGAGGAGGACAACTGGTTTCAATGCATTATTCATTGATAACTAGCTAAACAGATTGGTGCTTTTGAAGTCAAACTTAGTTTTTGTATCTTCAATCACAGACCATGCTTTGTTCTGGAATCCTCTTTCGGTAACGTTTTTATTGGTTATTCCAAAGCAATTATCCTGAAACAAAACGAATATCCTGCAGTGTGTAGGATGTGTGCATTCCTGCTCTGCCTCAGTTGACTGACACGTGGAACAAATACCAATTTGAATTTGCACAGGTTGTTGAAGAAATGCGCGTTGAACTGAAGGATAACAGCTTCGATATCATCGTGCTTGGGTTCAGACCTGGGAGTGTGATCGTTGATTTTATTTCTCTGCTGCCCAAAGGAGATCCTGTGGATGTGAATGTCGTACAGCAGCACCTGAGTGAAATATTAAAGGGCAGGTTTGGTTCCCAAACTGAAGTAACTGTACAATGTAAGTGATGTTGAAACAGCTTCTCTGTGATGATGTGGGGATTAAAGGGTCAGACCACCGCTCCTCACAAAAACTGATAAATTAACTTCTTTCTTTTAAGAGATTCAAGTATTTCAGACAATCTATTTAAAAATTCACAGAACACATAAGCCAGACACTATGCACATTATGGACCCATTTTAATGTGTCACTACACATATCCAGTTCTAGACTCTAAGGATGGGTTCTCTTCACATACAAGGAGAGCTATGTGAGCTTGTACTCTCCATGCTGTTCCTAAAAGATTGGCTTTCAATGGAGATGCAGATGAAGACACTTGTTCTGTAGTGGCATCTGCAACACTTCTCTTTGGACACTTCTCTCTTTGGAGATATGATGAAAGGGTTCACCTCTTTTCTTGGACAACCCTTAAAAACCTTTAGCCCCTGCTTCCCTGGCCTGAGACAGTGTGGATAAGGCAACAGAAAAGTATTGCAGAGATGCAGGGAGGCTAAGAAGGAAAGCACAAATTGTGCAGGAGGATATTCATCCAAAGCACAGTGCCTGTTATGCTCATGGTCGTGGTAAGGTGGTGCTTATTGCCTTGAGCTCCTACGAGTTGGGGGCTTTTCATGCAACACAGAGGCTCCTTCTGTTTCAGCTTAAAACCCTCACTTTGTAAGTGCAGGCAGCACTACAACATAGCCTGTGTGTCTTTCCATTATTACACACATCTTCACCACAGATGCTTACATGGGCTACAGGCTTTTCTTGGCCTTTACCTGGCAATCAGGAAGCTTTTTGGTTTTGGCATTTCAGTTCAGAGACTTTGGTTTCAGTGGACTGTCTTGTGGAGCAAGACAAGGGTAGGTGTGAGTACAGCTAGCAGACCAGCCCCCCATTAATTTCACAAAGCTGCTTGTTCAAGTGTAACGAGGACTCCGAGGTAAAATTACGTACAGCCCTTTTTCACACCTTGGAGTGACTCATTGAGGTAGAGACTGGAGTTGTCCCAGAACTTTCCTAATACTTTCCACCAAGCAAACCCTCAGAGCTGTTTATGGATGACACCAAGAGATCACAAGGACCCTCAGAGAGAAAGAGGGGTCCATAAAATTTTCTAGTCAGCAAATCTTTACTATGAACAAAACCATTATTAATATTATTCAAAAGTTTCAAAGCTGCCAAACAGTAAAACATAGCTGTCACTTAGGGCTCCAACCTTTCCTACACCCACTTTTTACTGTTTCTAGCTAACATTTCTAAAATGTGTTTTAAATTTCAGCTCTGTCGGTTCAGTCATCAACTGACAACAGTTCTGCCTGGAAAGTAGCAGTGATTGTCCTTGGAGTTTTACTTGGAGTCGCGTTAGTGCTGATTCTTCTGGCAATGTTGTTTTACATCTACATGAGGAAAAGGTCGGGTAAATACTTGGTTGAACCCACAGGACTCATGGGGACTTTTGTCCGCAAGCACTTATAAGGCAAATCATCAGATTCATTTCCATATTTTGGGTAACGCGGAAAATTAATATATTTGTCTTAAAATTCTATGTCAATTGTTTATATTAGCTTAGGATAATTCTACCCTCTTCTTCCCAATGTCCATCACCAAATTCCAGAGCTCCGAACAACCTCCAATGAATCATTCTTTTAACAGGTATGGAGTGGGGAATTTTCCCCATTGTACATGTAGTAGAGTGAGGAACAGAGAAAATTCTGTTAAAATTCTGAAATATCCCCTATAGGTACTGCAATGACTCCCAACCAGTGACAGTCTAGAGAGACAGGATCCAAATTACTTAGTAGTCTCTTGTGTTGAGATGACACCTGTGGCAGGTCACTTGAATGCTCAGCTGAGTCCAGAGTCCTCCCATTGGGCTTTATGCACCTGGACAAGGATGGTTCACCTCCACTGAGTTTTTATCACCATATAAAGATGCCTCCTTCTCTTCAGCAACTATAGAATGAGCCCAGGGTGCAATTAGTGTTCTACCATAAGCAGGTTGGTTAGGAGTTTTAAGAAAAATGGGATTTGTCTGGGTTATATGGACTTTCTATAAAAGTTTCTGGTGGAGCAGAAATTTGATCTGAAGCCTTATGAATTCAGGGTTTCTTTGCCTTTTTGTGACAAATGTAAATCATGCTAAATACAGAGGTGGTTTAACAGCATTAACATGTTACTAGATGGGGGAAGGGAAAAATAAGCTAATTCAAGCCAAAGTATTTTTGCCTGTCAAAAATGGTTGGTTGGGCAAGGGTGTGTCATATAGTGCAATTTTGCCTTACTCTTAATAATCCCAAAGTAGAGTCTGCTAGGAGCAACCTGAAGAATCTTTTGGCACTGGAGCAGACTCTATGCTTCAGAGCAATCAGAAGAAATGGCTTTTACCTGTTTTCACCACCCTTAGCTGCAGTCCTGGAGAAGTCACAGTCTGTTTCTCCTTTGATGTGGTTTTTCTTGCTTGGAATGTGCCGAACACACAATAATATTGCTGTACATGTTTTCAGTAGGATTTTTGTGTTTCATTTCAAACCAGTTCTCCCTGTGTCTGTGTATTTTGTCAATATGCCTGCTCTGGGCATTCCTGTTGAGGCACTGAATACATCCCATGATGTTGAGGCCCTGGATCCCACCTCCTGAAGAGCTCAGACCCTTCAATTTTGCAGATTGCTATGGTTGGCTGGCACAGGGCAGAATAAGGAGGTGCCCAGGACTGTAGCACACGGTGGGACCTCAGCAAAAAAAGGATCTCAGCAGAGTGGTGCTGCACAAGCAGCTCTGCCCTCCTCTGGGTGCAGCCAGTGTTAATTTTTTTTTATAGCTCCTTCCCTGTGCTATGGTACAGCTCCTGAGAGAACCCTGATGAGGACCCTGGGAAGCAGATGGGTGAAGCCATCCCATGCACTGCCCTCACTGCAGACAGGCTGATTAGTTCAGGCTGCATCATCACCCTGGTGAGGGAAGTCCCATCCAGCCTTGATTCTCCATCCTTGGCTCAGCAGCAGCGTTGCTGTGCGAGGACAATGGGCTGTGCTGCTGGAGAAGGGAAGGTTGTGTGTCACACACAGAGTTGTGTTGATGGTTTATGTTCCTGTCTGGAATGTAATTTCTATTTGCAGGGACCTATGAAACAGGGTCTTTCATGTCTTGCTCTCCCTCTCCTTCCATGTAGTGTCAATCTGGCTGTCCTTGTGCTCAGGTCTGGGATATGGGATCACTGCTCACCTCACTGATGGAAAGTCAGTGTGATTAGTATTTGTTAAATTTATTTTATGTGGGTTTTACATATAGCTAGCATTGGTGCTATATTCACTGAAAAGTCACTCAACCATGTATTTATTCTGTCAGTAAATACAAGTTCTCCAGTGAGTTGTGTTGAAAATACAAAGGAGTGCTCTTGCTTATTTTAATACTGTTTTATTTCTTTTTTAAGGGTTCCACTTTGCATAGCAAATTCTTATTGTTAGTAAACTTCTCTAACGTCCTTGTAAATAGTGTTAAATAAAGACCATGTACAGCAGGCTTGTACTAGGGAATCCTGGGATTGTTCATGCAAGATATATTTAAACTCTTGGAGAAAAAAAAAGTGGTGTTTTAAATGACTTTTGAAAAAAAATGCTTTAAAAATAAAATCTCTATTTTTACAATTGTTCAGTCTGAAGGAATCTGCTATTCTTATTTTGACACGTAATTTGGAGCCCTTTCTACCTGCAGGAGGAGAGGGTGGGGAGTGCTGTCAACAACAGAGCTAAACTCGATCCAGTATGATTACACAGGGGGATGATCTCTTTGAGCTGGATTAAACAAGGGAAGCTAGATCTAATGGATCCCTTTTTTTTCCCTTCTTCCCAATAAAAATCCCTCTATCACCATACTGTGATGTTTAGACTCTGAGAACTCTCTGAAAACAGGAGCAAGCGAAGCCACAGGGGATCACTTTCCACACTTCCAAGCAGCATTCAGATGGGCTCCTCATGCACATTCCCTTCTCAGACAGAGGCAGGCCCAGCAAGTGGGACAGGGAAATAAGTGGCTGAGGGCAAGATACTCAAAAGTGAGCTGGTTCCTGTTGATATCCTTGGGATTTAAGCAGCTCTCACATCTTTGTGGGTCAGGGTCTCTATGGAGGAGGAAGGGCACTTTGCCTGTTTCAGACTCACTGGTTTTTTACCCTGGAACTGACTGACACCGTGGCCCAGAAAAACCTGAGCTGCTCTGGGTTCAACAGAGAGGGAGAAGCTGGTGTCTGAAGAGCAGAGCTACACAGGTCTGGTACCCAGGGCTGGGTTTCTTGCATGCTCTGTGCCCCATCTCTGCAGTAACACACCTTTCCCATCACCATGGCCTTCCCTGTCCCCAGTACACGGGCATTCCACAGTGCCAGCTTTTGTCCCACAGTGAAACACCCGGAATGTCATGTCTCTTCTGCTGTCCCCCAGCCTGTGAGCCAAGTGCCAGAGGAACAGAAGGAACTGGCTGATGAACACAGGGAAGCCATGGGGACACAATTTTCCTCTGCTGGCTCTACCATGTGCTGAAATAGACACTGGAGTGAGACACCAAAGGATCTAAAGACACTCAAGTTACCCTAATTAGCAACTCAAGGGGTCAAAGCTACAGATGATCTAAGCCAACAGCACAGCAACGTGCCTTACCCAAGCTTAGCTTCTTGCTTTCCACCCCTCAAACAGCAAGAAATTGCTGTAGCAATTCAGGACATCCTAGATATATATTGACCTATAGACTAAGGAGTGCATGTATGCCTGGAAAAATGAACTGTGGGGTTTGGGTCTGGGTAGCTGAGGCATCAGCCAGCAGCTCCTCAGGCCCACATTACCTGCACACAATATTCCCTGGCTTTACTAGGGACTGTGGTTAGTTCTTACAATTGACTTTGTAATAAAAAACCTGCTGCCATCAACTTTCAGGTGTAAGAGTGTAAAAATAATCTAACAACAGGAATAATACTGTTGGTTATCTAAGCAGACCTTTGTCATTTTGCTCACTTTTATGAGAGCTGGGCTGTTCCAGGACATCACATTTTGGGGAACCAAACCAATAACATACTTGTTTATCTACCATTAGATGGATCAAGTTGGTGGATCTGCCAACTTGAAAGGTTTCCCCTTTATGAGCTGAGGCTGAAAAGAGGTTGGATTTAAACATTTTCGCTGTACAAACACCTCTCTGGCACTTATTTCCAGTTGTTTAACTGGTTGTTTTTAGGACTCAGTTTCCAAACATTCAAGAAATTTAGGGCTGTGCTCGACTTCTGGTTAGAAATCTTGCAGTGGGAAACTGGGATTTGTTCAGCTCACATCTGCTTTGCTGTCCCATGGCTCCAGCAAAAAGTTTGCCCTGGGGAACTAAAGTTCTTTTGTGCTGTCGTCACATCTCTCTTCAGTTTACTTGCTGTGGGGGACACCTGGTCTTTGCATGGTTGAATATACATGGAATTGTGCTAAAAAATGTAGCAATAATTGATGTTTTAATTCAGAGAAATATAAACTTTTGTTACTGGTAGTGTATGTGCTTTGTTCTAGGCTCACTGTGATCCAGTGCTGGCAGCAACATAGTGCAGGTTAGGCAGGATTAGAAACAACTCAGGATGCTTTTAGGAAGCCTTGGTCCTGCCAGAGGTATAAGGCACTGGCTACACCAGCACTCAAGTCACTGGAGACAAATTCAGATTATTTTTCAGCAGTTCTGTGCTCTTCAGGTTTGGTTCCAGTCATTGCAGTGAGTCAGTGCAGCTGTGTACACAGCAGATGTGCAGTCAAGCAAAAAAAAATTAAGGGATTAATTAGAAAAGGGGATGTATGTGTGGGCTGACTTCAAAGCTACTTCACTGTCAATTATTCCTTCTCCTAAACTTCCAGCTTCATAAAGAAACATTTTTTCTTTTTAAATACGAGGCGGAATGGATATACCACTATGTCTGAGTTTCCAAAAATCTTGTCAATACCCTCATCAGACATGGAAAAGCCATTCAGCCATTCAGGAAGGAATGGGATCAGAAAATGATGCACTACGCAGCAAGAGCCACCAGATAGCGCTCCCTGCACCCGTATAAGCTGCTCCATGACCTGTTTGCACCAAAATCTTCAATAATTCCTGAATTTTTGTCTCAGTCTGCAACACAGGGCTGCCTGGGAACTCATTTCCCTTCCCCTGAAGTGCTCAAGTCGCTTCAGTTCTTCCTTAAAGCCATATTTGTCTTCTTTTCCAGGATCTGAGTTGGGAAATGACTAAATTTCATTACTCTGCAGAGGTGAGGTGGAGCAAAGAGAGGCTGGACAGACCGGGATTGCTCCTGCTGCCTGCAGGTCACCTTGGCTGTGCCCTGGCAGCTGCCCCTGTGGCTGTGCTGTCACAGGCACAAAGAGCCACACAGCTCTCTGGTTACACATGCAGTTAAGCTCATGGGGGAATTACAGCCAAAAAAGGAAGGGATAAAGGTGTCTGTGGGAATCTCAGTATGATCCTACCTGTCTCTCTGAGCCCCTAAATGCCAGCTTAAAGCACAGCCCTGAACTCTGAGAAAACACTCGACGAACATGGTTTTGTTTCCTCCACAAACTCCTTTTCCAATTGCTTTCGTATGTTTTGGGTTGGTGCGAGGTGAAGTGAGAACATCACAACACAGGGAGGCAGGGTGCCAGGAGCAGTCACCTGCCTCCCCCTGAGGCAAGGGACTGATGTGTTTGTTGGACTCTGCCAAAAACCACCTCATTGTCACTGTGATCTGCTCTTGACAGCAGATCCTAAACTTTTATTAATCTCATTGCAACCACACTATTCGACTGATTAAAAGGTTGTCTATCAAGTAAATTAAAAATCTTAATTTGATTTCTCTTCTCACGATCATAAAGCTTAAGCAGAGTAGGGACTCTTTTTTCAGTTGTTCCTTGTAGAGATTTTTACACTGGATTCACTGAATCAGCAACTTAAGTGAATTAATTTTTTAAAAAGATATAATTTCACTAGCATGGCCAAATTATCTCTGTAGAAAAACACCTGATGAATCAAAAATGTAATTAAATATTACCTTTCAGCTAATTAAAAAAATGTGACATTCCAACTGCCACTTTCACTATCACTAAGGTCATTTCACATGTCTAATCATTGCTCTTGTCTGAGAAGAGGGATAGCTGCAGAGTGCCAGCTATCAGTGAGCTTGCTTGCTCTTGAGTGTTACATACAAGAGCCTAAATATTATGCCATTAGCTATTAAATCTTAATTAGTGTTTAAGCAGAACATCCTTGTTATTCACTTCTGCTGAGTGGGGCCTAAATCCGTGACCAGCACTCACTGAATTCACCCCTGGAACAAGGAAATAAGAATGTATGGTTGGTAATAGATGGCAGCAGGAGGCCTCAGGTGTGTCACTGCTGAGTTGCTCAGCTTATAGGGCAAGTAATGTGCCATAACCCTATAGCCATGCAGTGATGAACAGCCCTACAGGGCCAAAGGGATGGCCGGAATAACATCCAACTCTGTCATTCCATAAGTGGACTCAGGAAGAGCAGCTCAGGCTTGTCCAGGGGTGGGGATAGGGGCTGCCACCTAGCAGGGCTGTCCAGGAGGAAGGAACCCTCCTTGCAGAAATCATGGCTTTGTCCCTTCCCAGAGATGCAGCTGGTTTTGTTGTGTGATTCTGGGGCAGGGATGAGGCCTCGCCTCGGGCTGGCCCCTGCTGTCAACAGAGAAAAACAAGCACCTTCAGGACATGATTCATTTGCTCTGCTTTAGGTGTCTGCTTCAGATGAGATGAAATCACCCAGAAATGCCTGTTTCTCTCCACCTACTGAAGGGAACCTAGAGCAACACTGACAGACACCTCCACTGTAAGACAGCTGTAGGGGCACAGAAAAAAGACCCCCCTCCCCACTTTTCATGACTTAGAAGAAGGTACCAGCTTTGTCTGTCATGCCAACACCTGGTGGGGTGGGGCAGTAGATCTGTGTCATTATAGGCATGGGCAGGGTCATATTGGGTCATGGAGAAAGAGCAGCAATTTTTGCAAGCCTGGGGAGTTCAGCAGCAGCAGCCCATACCCGGGAGGCTGTGGCTCTGCAGGCACACAGCTGGCACAAGAACTTTTCTCTCTTTTCTAGGGTTTTGCCAATAATGGCCTATAGGGTCTCCTTAACACAGTGCCTTTCATGACTGGTGTTTTCCCTCTCATCTTTGCTTTGAGTATTATGGAATCATGGAATCACTTCAGTTGGAAAAGACTTGTGAGATCATCGAGTCCAACCTTTGACCAATCGCCACGTTGTCAAGCAGTCATTTCTTGGACACCTCCAGGGATGGGGACTCCACCACCTCCCTGGGCAGCCTGTTCCAATGCTTGACAACCTTTTCCATGAAGAAATTCTTCCCGATGTCCAACCTGAACCTCCCCTGGTGCAGCTTGAGGCCTTTTCCTCTTGTCCTGAATAACTGCATAATTGGGATGTGTCTCACTGACATACATCCCTTGTATCTTTCCATTCCAAATCCCTCTCACCATCCCTGTCAGAATGCATCTGGACCCAAAACACACACCTTACAGAAGATGAACTATTGCACTTGCCCTTGTGCCCAGCACACGTAAAGCTGCAGCCAGATCTTGTATTTCAGCAAAGACTGGGCAACCCAGGAGCTAACAAAGGAATGTGTGTGTGCAGATTATGTAGCAGTAAGGAAGACAGAAAAAAAGGATTAAAGCAAGGATAAGCTGAAAATTCCTTTAATGCAAACTTAACGCATACTGGTAGAGCTAAGAAAACTAGCTAAGGAGAGTATTGAGAGCTAAGGAAAGTCTGCTTCACTCCTTCATGGCAGATCAGTGTCCAGCCTTGCAAACTCGTTGTGCCTCCTGCATGGAGCCCTTGGAGCAGGGAGAGAGCAGGGATGTGTTATCACCATGCAGTTCTGACAGGAGACACCTGTCCTGATTCTCATTGCCAGCAATCTCCCTGCCTCAGACAAGCAGCTGGCAGCAGCAGGTGTCTCATCTGATAGGAGGATGGAAACCAGAGAAATCCCTCCTCCTCCTGGTTTTTTATGTATTTTGTATAGCCACAAAAGCTTGTTGTTGGCCGGTTATTAATAATGAGTGTGGTCACACTGCTTTGTGAAAAATTCCAATTCTAGCTAAAAGTGCTTAAAAACTTAGAAGAGGGAATGAATTTGCAGTTTTATGCCATGCTTAAAAACTCTCTTTTCTTTGAGTGGTTCACCTTCAGGCAAAGAACTGGTTCTTCCTTTGCTATAACAACTCTGTGTTTGGGTTGTCCTTAATGATGACCGATGGTGCAAATGCATGCAAGGTATTTACAGTTCACTCACAGGAAAATAAGGTCTAGGCTGGCACTGCCAAAGGAAGATCTTGGGTCACTGTAAAGGGGAATCTGATTTTGTTCAGCTTGTGCAATGTCAGAAGAGACTGATATCTTAAATATCAGTCAAATATGAGGAAATTGAGTTACCTGCTTTGTCCTACAGCTTGTATTCCAGTTGTCTCTGTCTCGTTCTGTTTTATTAAATGATCACTCCATGGGTAGCTGGGAACAGTCTCCCTTTTCATTCCCTACATTGTATAATGCAGTTTGTAATTATTTCATTGTGACTTTAATTAGTCTTTCTTTCATTAAGGTTGCAATCTCCACATTTAGTGATTTTTTTTTTTTTAGTTGACTACTCATCTTAAAAGAGCTGGGGCAGTTGAGGTGCTTAAAAAAGAGTGAAATGGCTACTCAATTTTGGAATCTCCTCTGACAGAGACTCAGAGTGCAAAACTAGTTGTCATTTTTTTTCAGGCTAAAAACATTACACTGGAAAACTGCCAAATTCCTTCCCTAACCATCTTTTCCTCTTCACCTTCCTCCACCAACAAAAAGCTAATAGGGTCTAGAAAACTGGATGCATATCTTGAATAAAGTGATGCTGAGATGCTTCCATCCATCTCTGCAGTTATGTTGTCATGGCCATCAGGCCTGTCCTTCTCTACTCAGAGTTGTCTGAGCCAAGTTTGAGGAATTGCTGTGTTAGTTTGGGATCCCCACACACACTAACTGTGTGTGCTCCTGCCCTGCCTGCAGCCATGGAGAATATGACACACCACAAGCATGGCTGCAAGGAGCTTCTCGGCAAGGAGAGTACATCTGGAAACCCCAGATGTGCACAGTGCATGCACAGGTGATGTGCAAAGTTGATCTGAATAGTTCAAAACAGAAAAGGGAAGCAGAGGAGTGCTTGCTGTACATGCAGAGTAAAGCTTGGGGGGATTAAAAGCAGCAAGATTTCAACACAGGAGACGAGGTGTATTCTTCAGTTGTCAGTATTGAACAAATGCTGGAGTTTTTTAGAAGTATTGATTTGGTAACTTTCAAAAGCATTGTGCTCAACATATTCTGGGTACTTTTTGTCTCACTGGACCAGAAGCCAGTGGCTGCTGAGGGGCCACTGATGCCAGTTCTGTTTAGAACAGAATAGAATAGGATTCTATTTCTATTCTATTTATTTATTATAAGCAAAGCAACAAGAACCAAGTCCCAGCAGTGCTCTGTACATGGGACAGACCCACTGTGAACCTGACATGACTCATAGCACTGCAGAAAATAGCAACTAATTTAATAAAATGTGGACAGGAGCTGCGTGGCATGAGGAAATCAATGAAGAAAAAGAAGTGTTTTCAGGCCCTTAGGATGAAGATGATGCTGCTTAGCACTTGCTGGCACTAAACTTGTAAATCATTGGCCTGGACAGTCTATAGTTGTGGTTGCTAAAAGTATCTCTACAGAAAAACTCGATCACTTTGAATAAAATTTGGAGTTCTGAGGAACCATCATTCCTAAAATTGTTGCACCACAATTCAGAAAAGGCCAGAGCAATGGTTAGATGAGATTGGGGTCACCAGATCAAGGCAAAAAACCAGAATGCCTTTAAGACTGGACTATAATATAAAGAAAATGCATAATACCGTGCACTAGGAGATTGTCTCTTTCTAAAAGTCTCCCCAGGTCAGGTCAACCCTTTACTATGAGCAGGTATGAGACTGACTTATGAAAATACAAGCATATTTACATGTGATACAGTCACATTCTTTTGAGTTTGCACTTAGCATCCTATGATAATCTGTCCAATTCTGTACAATATCCTAAAATAATATAAATAGTTTAGCAACAGGTAAATTAACATACCTCAAAGGCAGTTATCACTGGGGAAGCTTCCAACAGGCATGTTTTGATTAAGATTGCACTGGAGTTAGTGTTAGGCCTGAAGTGATTAAATATTTGAATCAGTGATTTGGCAGTAAATATAACTCCTCCACTGATTAGGGTGTGTGACTTATGCAGAATGGTAAACAAAGAGGCTACAATTGTTGCATGCAATGATCTTGACTTCTTGATAAGCTTGACTCACTTAAGTGAAAAGTATTTAAGTAGCTGACTGCACAAATGCACTTTTAGGAATAAGGAATGAAGGCCATGTCTACAGAATAGGATGCTGTATCCCAGCAGGAACAGATCCAGAGAAGGATTTGGCAATGGAAGGATAAGCAGGTCAGTGTGAGCTCCCACAGTGGCCAAAAAAGGTTAATGGGATGCTTGGATTAACAGTGCACAAGCAGGGCAGAAGCAGGGTAATGTTAACTCTGAACATGGCATTAGTGGGATCAACACTGAATTGCTACATCAGGGTTTGGCATCAACTTCTCTAAAGAGAGGCTGAAAAAATATTAAAAAAGAGCTACAAATGATTAGATGGCAGGATAAACTGCCTTAGAGGGAGGCCCTAAAGGGTTCAGGCCATTTAGCTTATAAAAAAAGAAGATTAGACACAACTTGATTATGTCTTTGTTATTACTATGAAGTATTTACCTTCTTGTGACTGGGCGAGGGAAAAGTACCAAACTGTAAAGGGCTTTTTAACCTGGTTAAATACTGTGTATTTAACAAGTATCCATATATATAACTTGTGTATAGACAAGTAGTTGAAAATTGGAGTAGCTATGTAAATACTCAACAAATTATTTTAAAGCAAATGACAGACTGGTGGAAAAAACTATCAAAGGCAGCCTTGCTTTTCTTTGATTTCATACCTTCAAACAAAGCCAGGATAACTGTCCAGAAGAGAGGTGAACATTGCCATCTTCCATGGGAACTGCATGGCTGAAGGACAGGTGAGATTCCAGGGACAAGATTAGCAGCTATGGCCTCTTAGTCTGACATGTACCAGACTATCAATTGCCAAACATGTATGAATTAGGAAAAGCTCATCGTGGAAGGCCTGTGGACTGACCAAGGAAGTCAGGCACTAGTGAATTCTATGGCTGTGAGGTTTGTGATGGTGCCAAATTATTTGCAGGGTTCCTCTCAAACCTCTATTAGCTGTGCCAGGGACTCCAAGGAACTCATCTCTCCAAACTGACAGACTGTCACTCTAATAACCATGACAAATCTGAGTGTAGTCCAGGGCCTGCAGTTTGCTTCCTTGGGAGCCTTCCTGGTGACCAGGCACCCTTTGCAGAGTGCATCACACTTGTGTCCTGTTTCTAGATGTAATTTTGGACAAAACCATCAGCAAGTAAAAGTAACAAACAAATACACATGTACTAAGCTTGTCAGCTCCTGCTGTTCTCCTTTTTGCCCACAGTCCTGGGAGCTGGCTCATACAAGTGGGTTGGTGCTTTGCTCCCCTGTCAGTCTCATGTGGGCTCCTGGAAGGAGAGAGTGGGACAAGTTTTCCAATGCCTTGTTGGTAGCTACAGTTTTGAGGGATTTTGCAGCTCTCTTCCCCTCAGCTAAGGCAGAACATGCAGCTTCCCTGTAAGGCTGAATCTCCAACAGATTGGTTTTGTTGCCTGGGAATCCTGGTCATTATCTTCCAGGGATTTCAGTGCTGCAGGAAATAAATGTATACATCTGCAGGGAGCACTGAGGGAGGTTCATGTCACTTGCAAAATGAGATGTGCCAGATGGCATGGCTGTGCAGAATAATCAAGTTTTCTTTGCTAAGCCTCAGAAAGAGTCCAAAATCCCAAATCTTCTGTGCTTCTGCTGCCAGTCATGTACAAAACCACCTGTACCTTGCAGAGAGGTTGGTAAAAGGACTGTTTTTCTTTCTGATGTGGACGGTCAGAGTGCTCATCTGGCAGGCACAGTCACTGCTCCATCTAACTCAGAGCAGGGGGGGCAATCAAAGTTTCCTGCCCTTTGTAGAAGAGCTGCATGTCCTGTGGTGAAGCTCTGGATTTCATGAGGCTGTTTCACTTGACACAAAAAGAGGAAGCTGGTACTCACACCCCTTCCCCAGCTGGCGTTTAGTTGCATTTTCAAAGCAGAACAACCGTGAGGGGAGAGACACACAAAACTTTGCCCACAGAATATTTAATAGCAGTGACTCAGACCTTGTCATGTCCCATCAGGCATGTTCAAAACCTTTCTTGAAACCAGGCAGAGACTGAATTTGAAATTTACTTCTCAGCTCCAGGATGAGTGCTCAGGGGCAGGGCTATGGGGTGCTATAGGATGGGTGCTGCTTGCAGCTTTTGGTGAGAAAAACACGAGTTTGTGTCATAGCTGAGAATCTCATTTGGAAACAGCTTTCAGGTACTAAGTCCAAGTGCCCTGGGCATGAATCTCTCCCTGGCATTTCCTTCTACCTAACTTTTCCTGGTGATGTCTGGTGTGTATCCCTTTCCCAGGTACTTGGCTCTGTCCCTTGGCACTGCACAGGGAGGCTTAGCTAAAGGATTTCAGAAGATTGGTGCCATGCCTAATTTTCATATTGCCTTGTGAATGGAGACCAGAACATTTTCTTCACCTAATCTGCTCACAACAGGCTTGCTGAACATTTTCCCCTTGGCTATAACTGCACAAGTGTTATCACTTGTTCCTTGTGCCCAGACCCTGAGGCTATAGCCTGGGAAGGTGCAGTCTAGGGAGATATGATGCCTAAAATTCACCTGCTCTTAGCTGTGATTGCCAGTCTGAGCAATGTGCACCCATGTCTGGTTATAGCAAGGGCAGTATGATTTGAGAGGGACTGCACTGTAGGAATGCAGAAATATGTTCAAAATAGCCTCTGTGCTGGGTACCTTTTCCCTAAAGCCCTTGTCTTCTTCCAGCATGGCAGAATTATTTGCTATTTCTCCTCTCAGGATAACTGAGGGAAAGTAAATTCGCTGTGAGTGTGATCTGTTTACATCATCTGAAAGTAGTGAGTTCATTCAAACTATTCTCAATCTCTGACTAAATAAAACTATTTGTTTGAGCAGGAAGTCTGACAATGTATTTTCTTACTCTCTCTTAGCATGTCTTGGGATCAGCTGGCAACTTAGACACAGACTAATGAACCACCAGCTCTGGCAGAGCTGAGCTAAGCCATTGCACCTACTGCTACTTCTTTACAGTATTACCCCCACTCCAGTTTGGCTTGAGCCAAAATGTTCAGGCAAACAACCCTCTTGCATCAAAAGGAGGGCTGTACATCCTACTCATGGCCATGAGCACCAGAGAGTAGCCACAGACATGAACTGCAGCTAAAACTAGTCAGAAATAAGTTGCTGTTTTGCTCTTGAATTTCTTGACTTTGGATCTCAGGGGAGGGACATTTCAGTACCCAGATGTAAAAATATGGATAAAACCTTGTGTAAAATAAGCATGAGAAACCTCTTGTGTTATTCCTGGGAATGTCAGTTGAAGACAAAATGGTGTAAGAAGCTTAGGTGGCACCTGTCTCTATAGCACTGGCCATGGCTATTCCAAGTTAGGTGTCTGGAGCCCTCTCCAGAATCCATCCCAAATAAAGGTAAATATTTAAGAAGGAAAGCTTGAATTTTCTTTTGGGGATGCCCATTTCTCTCCACTGACTGAAAGAGAGTCTGCATGACTAGCTCAGACACCAATTTTCTAGGCAGCTAAAATTAGAGACAAATCCCACCCATTACACAGAGTATACCTAACCTGAAAGGAATGACTGATTATGTTCTTCAATATTAAATAGATCTGAAGGCAGATCTGTTTAAACTGACTGATCACATTCTTCTCAAATAGCATTATGTGAATATTTCCAATATGGATAGGGAAGTATTAATGTCAGGTGCAAAAAGACATGACAAAACTGACTCAATAAATAGGGAAGGGGAACAACAGGAAGGGATGCAGCTGTGAAATCAAATATTCTAGAAGGGGTAACTTTGAAGTCAGAAAAGACAAGACAAAAGCATGCTCAGGGTAGACAGTTTCTTTTAACCATTACAAGACTTTATTAAATGTATGTGAAATGATACCCTCTGCCCCTTTTTTCTTTTTCTCCTAAAAAGTCCATAATTTGGCCAAACTTTTTGTAAGTTTGGCAAGAGCCACAATGTCACATCCCAAATTATGCTACAGACAGTTTCTCAAATGATGGTTTTAAAAAAAGTTGGGGAAAAATTATGTCTCAGGACCTCACGGAGCTGCCTGGGGGATGTGCCAAGGCAGCCACATCCATCCCACTCTTCCTTTTTCCCACAGATGGACCTCAGGCAGACACAGATGAATCCCAGGCAGATGCAGAGAAGCCAGACCCAGTCCTTGTCCCTCTGTAGGGACAGTCTGCCATAGCTGCCCTGCCCAGTGAACCTGTGGGACATTGGGAACTGTCACTGGGAATCATCATATGGATGCAGGGACAGGAGGGGAGATGGGAGTGAGCATTGAGCTCAGTTGGTTGGTGCCTAGTGCTGAGAACACTGAGGTTCACAGTTCAATCCCAGACACTGGCTGTCCTGGCTGCCCTGCACAGAGAGCTCATGGGACCTTGGGAATCATTCCTGGAAAAACAGGGAGAGCAGGAAAGACAGGCCTGAACATTTAGCTCAGAGTGTGGACCTGCCAAGGTGACGGTGTGATCCGAGTCAGCAGAGAGGGACTGGGCACACAACATGTCTATGTCAACTTCCCTGGGAAAGGATACAGGGATACAGCACAGGAGCCAAGTGGTGGGACACCATGCACAACCTCACCAGCACATCTCTGCCTGTGCAACACAAGACTGTGAAGGATCTGAGCCTTGTGTCCAAGAGGGAGCAGGAGTCTGCCCTGCAGCAGCGGAAAACAAGGAGCCTGCCTGGAGCAGACTTCCACTCAGGAAAGCCAGCCAAATCCTCCAGGATATGGAGAAAATCTCTTTAGTCAAAATTATTCTCTTCCAGCAAGAGACTGACTTGTTTTCCCCATTGTGCTTTCCTTTCCTCCGTCCTTTTTTTCAAAGGACAATGTAGACTCACAGCTACCAGCTGCCAAAAATCCATGGGCTCAGCTGTGCTCAGGATCAGACCATAAATTTTTTCTCAACTTAACTTTCAGGCTGTTCAAACCTGTATTCTTTCCATTTTTATTTCCCTAAACCTATATTCCCCAAATCTATATTCTTTCCACTTTTATTTCCTTAAACCCATATTCCCCAAACATATATTCTTTCCATTGTTATTTCCCTAAACCTATATTCCTCAAACCTATATTCTTTCCACTTTTCTTTCCCCAAGCCAATGGAAATCAGGGCAGGGATAAGAAGACAGGAAGCATACTTCAAAAACAATTCAAACCAGTACGTGTTTTCAAATAGCAAAATGACTGTCTGGGATAAACTGTTGTTGTTGTGGTTTTATTTAGGCAAATTATTACATGAGCATTTCACAGTGGGCTGTTTCTTTGTGCTCTCAGCTTGACTCTTTATGTAGATTTATCCTTAAATATTTTCTATAGAATTCCTTAAACTCTACCCGGACCAGGTTAAATTAACAGCAAGTTGCAAATTTTTAAAGCTGGGGTATGTTTTTAATAAAAATTCCATCTAAAATATTTTGCCTTTTACAGTTCTAACTGTTTCTCATCTGCCTCTACCACACTTCTCACTGGACTTTTCCCATATATTGTATGTCAGCAGTGAAGTCCACACTGACCTCTGCATTTCCCCAGGCTGTGGCACTTCTGTACATGAACTAGTTCTTGTAGAGACACCAGAGCCATCAGTGCTGCACTAAAATGCCTCCTGTGGCTCTGCTGCAAATGTGCCCTCCCTTGCTGTTGATGTGTTTCCACTTTTCCCTGCCCTTCCCAGACCATTTCTGCTTGCAATGTTCTTTTTCTTTCCTGTGGGTTGCACCAGTCTAAGTCTGTAATGCTTATCCTGCTGTAAAGCCTGGAAGCTACTACTATTTCCTCATCTATTTTAGGAGTTCAGTTTTGTCCCTGTTTGCTTGTTCTCACCTTCATTTGTAACTTCTCTTTCTTTTTTCCTTTTTTTTTTTTTTGTCCTGGATTTTTTTTACCACAGTTTTATATCTCTCTCTCTTTTTTTTTTTTCCCACAGAGTTGTGTTCTTGATCTTTTTGTCTCCAGGGACAAGGGGATCACCTGTAAAGTTAATGGAAGAGTTAATGAGGGAATGTAGGAATGCAGGAGACTGCTATTTTTAGCATGCTTCATCTTATGTAATCATTTTTTTTCCCTGTGTGGTATCAAAATAGATACCAAAATACCAAATAGAACTTGGTTTCTGATAAACCTGTTTTATGTCTCAGTGTTTTACAAGAAGCTCCTGTGGATACTGATACTGCAGCCACCATGATAAAATTAAGTCCTGAAGATCTGATCATATATTCTTGATCAGGAAAAGCTCTCATGGAAGGCAGTAACTTAGTGCCAGAAACTGCTTCCAGACAGAGCTGAAACTTTGGTTTGTGCAGCACATTTCAGTACTGTACATTTCACTTTGGTTACAGGCTTCATGTTGTTTTCCTTGCTTCTTTCTAAGCCTTTACAAAGTTAAAACAGAGGATAATAAGCTTTGTGCTGGATCTGCAACACACATTCACTAGGATGAGGGTTTGGCTTCCTTTCTCTCTGTGTCTGGTTCCACCTCACAGTTAAAATAATTAAGTTTTTAAGCAGTTTGTTTTACCTGTAAATGCCTTAAACATAAATACCAATATTTCATAGACCTTTTCAGGTCCTGTAGGGAGATAATGCAGCTTTCACAACGTCTCCAAGGGAAAATACAAGAGAAAAGCTTGAACAAATTTTAGGTGCTATAGAGCAACGTTCCAAATCAAGTTAATTAAAACCCTGGACCCTTACTGGAAGAATGCATCACAACTTCTTTTTATTGCTAATACTGGTAAAGAATTGTCTTTCAAATTTCTACTCAAACATAGTTTAAGACTTTGGTGAGGCTGGACTGGCCATCCCTTCTGGATGGGCCCATTCATGTTTGGTGTGGTATTCCACAGCAGGGACATATTTATTCCTCAATACACAAGTTATAAGCAAATAACTTTCTGTAACATCTAAGGACTGAATCCAAGGCTGAGCTCAGAGAAACTCCACACTATTAATTAGCAATAGGTGGTAGTGGATGGTAAAAGTTTCTATGTTTCCAAGGGGGAGTCTTCTCTCATGGAAAAGGTACCTAGTGGGGGTTATTAGCACATTCAGGAGAGACAACTACATCAGGAAATCCTTGAGCCAAAACCAGCTGTAGGCTGGGAGAATATCAGGGAGAGATTTGATACAAGCCAGCCCTGTGCTTAAGTGCTTGTTTGAACATCTATCTCCTGGCTGCTGTCAGGAGGGAGGGTACGGTGGGAGATGGGCCCTGTCTGACCCAGCACAGATGTTCTGTGCAGCAGCTCCCTCCCTACTGCCTACAGTAAACACTCCTCCACAGCTCAGCAAGGATCAAATACTTGCCTACCTTCCAGGGGCTTTGTGAAGATTACTGCCCTGTCTGTACAATGCTACACAAGCAACAAGCATTATGGCAAGCTCCTTGGGTAGAATATTCCTCACAGATTATGAACTCATGTCTATAATGTTTGGTAGATGCTTTGAATTCAGTTGTCAGAACTTTGCTGCCCCTCTTCCTGCTGGTCCCAGAGGAACTGAGAGGGAGCCTCAGCAAACACCAAAAACAGTCCTAGTGGGCACAGGGGCACTCAGGTGGTTGGTGGGTCTTTCAGCATCTGGATTCTTGGTGAAGTGGTTGGGCAGAGCTTTCTGTCACCAGGTAGCATGGCTAATAAATCTAACTCAAAACCTAGTCATGGATCTAGAGTCAAGCCAGCAGTGCCAACACAGCCCTAATGACACATGGACATCACCCATTGCCCTTCATGGGCAAGACCTCAATGTCTGTCAGCATCTGATGGGAGGGTGTCAGGGGATGGACCAGGCTCTGCTCAGGGGTGCTCACCACTGGAACAAGAGGCCACAGGCAGGAAATGATGCACAGGAAGATCCACCTGAATATGAGGAAGAACTTTCCTGTGCAGTGACCATGCACTGGAAAAGATTGGCCAAAGAGGGTGTGGAGTCTCCCACACTGGAGATATTGCAGAACAGTCTGGATGCAATGCCTGTGCCTTTTGTAGGGATGGCCCTACTGGAGTAGGGAGGTTGGACGTGATGACCTATTGTGGTCTCTTTCCAATCTGACCCACTCTATGATTCTGTGACCGTGTGACCTGACTGAAATACAGGTTTTTGATTTGAGGAATAAGTGAACGGAGGTGGTAACTCAGTGACGACTTTCCCTCATCTCCATTTCTAAACCCCAATGGCTTGTTTATAAATCAATGGCGTGCAAGTCCCAGGACCACAAGAGCCATCTCGTCCTCATGCACTGGATGGCACATGGTGCTTCGACTCCCCATTTCCTCAGGGAACGCCATCCCGCGTCCCCTCCGCGAGCCCGTCGGGAAGCCTTTGTCTGTCAGGAGCTCAGGGGCAATGCTGGCGACCCTCCTCACTGATGTCCCGGCCAGCGACCTTCTGCCCTCACTTGCCCAGGACGAGCGTCTGCCTCTGTCTGACGCGTTTGGGATGAGGGAGAGCGAAGCCACCCGCGGGATGGAGACCCTCTGCCCACACTCCCCAGGGCGGAGGGGCGCCCCGGCTCTCCCCATCCCCA
>WEIV01010214.1:104237-133971 GCA_013390005.1 Calyptomena viridis | reverse complement strand
GATGGAGCGAGGGCTCCGCGGGGCGCTCCCCGAGGGGAAAGCGGGGCCAGCGGGTGTGTCCGGGGCTGCGTCCCGCCGCGGGATGCAGGATGCAGGGATGCGGGATGCAGGGATGCGGGATGCAGGGATGCGGGGCGCGGGATGCGGGGTGCGGGATGCGGGGTGCGGGATGCGGGTGTGCGAAGGGCCGGCGGCGCACGGCGGGACTTGACCGCTGGTTACCTCTGTCTGTAGCTAAGGCGGGGGGATTATCGCCGAGCATGCTCCCTGCGCCGCTGCGCCCCTCCGGCTTCCCGGAGGATTTGCGGAGGGACCGTAACCTTTGCATAACACCCGGTGCCGGCGGGGGACGGAGCGGGCAGAGCCCGCGGGACCGTCCTGCCGCTGGGACCGGGCGGGCGCCGGGAGCGGAATAAAACTACACGGGAAACGAGCAAAAGTGTGCAAAGGCAGCGCAGAGGTGAGCGCGGTCGTGGGGAGCATCCGCTCTCGGTGCCTGGCGCGCAGGGGTTCGGTGGGGGCACAGGTCGGGATGCGGGGCTGTGGCATCGCTGGGGTGTGACAGCGGAAAAGAGAGTGGTCTGCGGGTGTTTGGGCATACGGAGGGGTTCAGGTGTGTCCGTGCCTCACGTAGGGCTCGGGTGAGTCCGTGGCTGTCGTAGCCACGGGAGTTGCCCACCTTTTCCCAAGGGAAGGTGATGCCGCGATGCGGAGCTGTTGGTGCCGTGCCAGGTGCTCGGGGGGGTCCTCACCTATAGCAGGTGGTCCTTGGAGGAGGCAGTTCCAGACCCCATCACCCTCTGCTGAGAAAAGGCATTTCGATCCACCAGGGGACTGAAATTGTTTATTGTCCCGGTAACAAAAGTCTTTGGCTTCATACTCTCAGATGGTTATTTAGATAGAAAGAAGGATCTTGTCCAAAGGATGTTTATTTTTGAATTGAGCTAAACTGGAGAAGCTCTGACCGTCACCTGAATAATCAAGGTGACCTACTCGTGGAGAATTAGTTTTTGGATATTCCCTCTGATGTGTGAAGGTGTTCAGTGCTTCCTCTGAACAAAACAGCTTATGAGTGCCAAAGTAAGCCTCAGAAACACAAATACTGTAACTCACTTTCTCTTACTTTTTTAGGGAAAAGAGAGGTTCCCCTGCTTTAATTGCTGAGTTCTAAGGTGTTTCATGTTACTTTGTTATGTTCAAATTACATACCATTGCAGTCAACTATTTAAGAAATTGAGAGTAAGTGTTACTGGATACCTGACCTCTGAGTAAGTTGAGAGCACAATTAAAAGCTCTTTCTTGAGAAAATGTGGTAAGCAGAGCTGATTTTTACATCCAGAACTTGGGGCTTGTGCACGAAAACTGTGAAGACATTAACTATGGAGTGGTTATGTTGGACTGCTTTTTTCATCAGTGGTTGTGTAGGACTGTTTGTTTTTTAATGTTTTCATCAGCATTTATGACAAGTGACTGATCTGAGCTGCACTGCTTTTACAGCATAAATGGGAAGACTAGTAACCATGAGAGGGAGGATGGAAGTGGTGCAGTGAAGAGGAGGCAAATGTGACTTCTTAGTTGCATTGAATCGCAAAGAGGGGAAACAGTGGCTGTACAGGACCTACAGCTTTGTTTGGGGATGTTCAACACCAGGGCCTTGAACAGTAGTGCAGCACATCTGCTTTCCAAGATACCTTTGGGGACATATAGATTGTTGGGCAGATTGGTCAGCATGGAAATCCTAGCCAGCTAGAGAAGTCTTTTCCAATAAAAATCTGCATTGAAAATACTGAATTTTCTAGTAGACAACTGTGCAGATGCTGGGCCCTGCTTATGACATGCACCAAACAACAGATGACAGCAAACAGCCTCCAAATGTCACAGTTCTGTTTAGCTGAAGAAAATTCATGAATGTTTTACTTTCAGTCTTACACACATTCTTTTGATATTGGTGCAAGGTACCTGTGCAGGTAAAAGGAATGGGAAAAGTCCAGATCTTGCATGCATAATAAAAAAAGAAGGGCAGGTGGAAGGCTGTTGTCATGATCAGGAGAGAAGAGGAAAGAGGTTCAGTCCAAAAAATGCCAAGTGGAATTGCACTGAGTGCTTTGATGGGCAAAGCATAGCAAAGGTATGGCTGTGAGTGCAGAGCATTGACCTTACAGTGTGAACTGTGCAAGTACTAGAGCAGGATTTAATATGTTTATGAAGCTGATAAGATTTCCATTAGGGATCACTGTCAAGCAAGGAAAGCACACAGGGGTGTTGTGTGGAAAGCACTGTGCTTTCCTAGAAGACCTCCAGAAAAGAAGTTGTACTGTTCCAGGTTGCAAAGTCTCCAGAACTATCAGTGCAGGAGCAAATAAGGCATAAAATAGTACATTTAAAAATTGGAAGAAATCTAACTTGTACAATTTCACATTTACAGAAGTATATGCTGATCCAGAGGAGCAAGAGCTCTTAGACTTTTTGAGTGGCTGTCTTTTGAAATGTCTGCACAAATAATTGTTCAGTCAGTTCCCTTCCCCCTTCAGCTCTGTCCCAATACAAGCCCTGGAATCAGAGTAACTACAACCAAATTCTTTGAGTGCATGAGAAACCAAATACAATGGGGACTGAACTTACAAATGTATTAATCTAGTACAAGACCTAAAAAGGAGACTAGTACTAAAGGAACTGTGTGCTGCAAGAGCTCTCTTACCTCTTCTGTCAAGGCTCAGGCAGAACAAACAAAAGATTTTTTTATTTTATTCCTCTTCCACCTTTCAGCGCGTCACTGCGCTGGATTCTTGTGTTATTTAAATAATAATTCTTCAATTGCAGGAGGTTTTGAAATGTGTTCCTGAACAAAAATCTGTGAGCTTTCTCCTTTTTCCCTGTAGAACAGCAGCAGTTCTGCTTGTACCATGGCTGAGCCAAAGTCAGTGTGTGTTTCGGTGGACGAAGTGGTCTCAAATGGCACAGATAACCAAGACATCCGACTGATGAATGGACACTTAAAAAAAGTGGACAATGCTCTGACAGAAGCTCATCGTTTCTCCTACCTGCCCCGCAGACCAGCTGTGAATATTGAGTTTAAAGAACTGTCCTACTCTATCCAAGAAGGGCCGTGGTGGAGGAAGAAAGGTGAGGAAAACAGAGTTTCATCTACAAGAAACTGTAGATGCAGCAGTTCATACAACTGCTCGTTTTTGCCTCCCAATTCCAAAGTATGTGAAGTAAATATAGTATTGCTGTGCTGCCAAATATCTGTCCTGTGATCTTGCATGTCTACAATGTATTGTTGAGGGTGGGTAGAGCATGCAGTAGTTTGAAGATGGGGGTGGGGGAAAAGAGAAGGCTTTTTTTTTTTCACTCTTGAAATTGGCTGTTTTGTGAAATGGTTATTTTTTCAGTACTCTTTCAGAACAACAAGTATCTCAGAATTTCAGAAAGCATTTGACACCAGGATAAAAAATAATTTCTTAAAATGCTGTGCTTGGAAATAAATGCTGTGAGCTATAGGAATGTCAGCCCATCCATGTCTCTTGGTGTTCTAAGATGGGTCTCTCTGAGCTTATAATTTCTTTTAACTGATGAAATCACTGGCTTTTGCTAGGACTGAATCCTGAGGTTTAGTCAAAGACAAGGATGCTCTTTTTCTATCTCCTTTGCTAATACACACTGCCAAGAGTTCAGGCATACCAAAATTATACAGATATTAGAGGTATCTCAGGGAAGAGAAGTTTTGGGAGTAAGAAGGGCATATTGATGTCTCCTTTAGATGCTCTTGGTGGCTTCCAGCTCTGAAATGTGAATGTAAGGTGGCTCTGTCACTTCTCATTTGCTTGGCATCCATTCCTATTATACTTCCATTTTCTCTGTGTAGCTGTGTTAAAAAACTAGAGAGTTTTTGGGTTTTGTGTGTGTATGTGACTAGTTATCTCTGAAAGGAAAACAGGTCGTGCAGTAAGTTCCTGCTAGTGAAAAGAAGTATGCCCAAGAGAAAATATTGAAATCTTCACGAGAATTTTGTGTACTAAATGGCATAATTGCTATTCCTTGAGGAATTCTCTCTTAGTAATGTAAATTGGTATGATTGTGTGCTTTACTTCTTTAAGAGATAAGCCCCTGCCAATGGACTGCTCACCTGAGCTATACTTGATACCTGCACTGGCTCTGCATCTGTAAATCCACTGGCTTGGATTCCACTTGAAATTGTTTCACAAAGTACATTGCTGCTGTCTGGAAATTGTGTCATTATCACAAAATCAAGGCTTTAATAGTCTGAAAATGTGTGGTATGAAAAACACTGGAGCTGTTGCCATGAAAGTGCTACTGTACGTGGACAGCATGTGCATACAGTTATTCATTTGTTGAAGGAGCTGCAGATTTCATGCTTTAATGGGTTTTTCAACATCAGAACTGTATGTACACACACTGGCCTTCTTGTAATTATTTATTAAAATTGCATGGAGCCATACTGTCCATAGGAGAACAATTGGTTTGGCAGCAGCTTGGGTACATTCAAAATTTCAAACGTCAAAATGGAACTATGCCAAAATATTTCATGGAAGATTTAAAAGCTCAAGATTTCTAACTGCATCTCTTTCTCACTGGGCAGAAATGGTTGAGAGGTTGTATACCAAAAACCTCGTTCACATTTGCTGACATGCCCTGACTTGGCTTGAACAGAATGGCACATCCTGGCAAAATGTCCTGCTGCTGAAAATGACCTGTTGAGGTGTTTAGCTCTAGGGTGTGAATATAACTGTGTCACTGCACTTAGGTTTGAAAGCGGAGACTAAACTTTCCAGTGCAGGGGTTCATATTCTATCCTCCTCACCATGTGTCTTGCACCGTGTGTCTTTCTTGGGACCCAAGGACACCCTCAGAGTGGCTCTGAGTTGTGTTGTCTGCCAGCAGGGCTTGGCAATTTTCTGCTTGCCAAGGATCTAAAACAGCCTTGGGAGGTGACTGTGAGCCAAAGTGTGCTCACACTGCCAGTGAGGTAAACAAGGCTTTGTACTGCCTTTGGAGGCCTTGGGCAGGTGGAGGAAAGTTGTCCTTCTCAGCATCAGTGAGAGGACAACTGGAATATTTTACCCAGTTCTGGGTCTTCCAGATCCCTGGAGATATTGGGAAGCTGCAAAGGGTCTGTCAGAGGGGTAGAAAATTGTTCAGAGCTCAATATATTTGTTTTATAATAGAAAAGACTTTCATTAGAGAAGCAGAAAACTGAATTGCATAAGTAGTCTCCAGTGAAGGTAAAGGCCCAAACTGTCAGATTCTTTGAGTTGTTGTAGTGGTTCTGCAAGAAGATTTTTGTGTGTGTGTGTGTCCTGGTTTGGGACAAATATGTTCAGAGAGATAAATATTCTCTGATAAAAAAGAGGCTGCAGCTCCCCCTCCCCCATGGTGGGAAGAGAGGACCTGGAAGATTCAGAGTCCTTTTGTTGATATGATGTCCTTGTTCCTTTGCCATGGAGGAGAAAACGTGGGGGGCCCCCCCAGGCCAGGCCAGTGAAAGGGTCTCCCAGTGAGGTTTTGATGTTCTAATGTTGCAAACAAGTCCAGAAGCAAAGAAGAGAAACCAAAGTCTCAAGAAAACACAGAAGCCCCACTCTTCATCCTCTCTCCAGCACCTCCAGAGGAGCCCTTTTCAAGCCTTATTTCCTGCAGCTGTGGGAAGGAGTGTTAATGAGCCCAAAGGCTCTGCAGCCAGACTTGGGTATTCCAGGGGTCTTGCTGGAAATTTCCTCCTCAAGCTGCTGTCTCTGCTCTCAGGCCCAGTTTAAAGACACAGAAAGGCCCAAGATTCATTTTTCCTGGTGTAGAGTTGGCGGTATGGCAATATGGGATACATCATAAAGTCACTTCAAGACAGTGTGTAATTTGGGGTATCTCTGTTTAAAACCAATGGATTTATAGATGAATGTAAAAATACTCTGAATGTCTTATACTGGTTTCTCCTCCAGTGGGAAACTGAGACTTTGCAGTGGGTTTTAATCTACCACTGCTCAACAGAAGGGCAATATTGTGCCTCTAAAAAGTGGTGGTTGTTGCAGTTCTACACTCCTTGTGGATTCCTTGTGCTTAAAGTGTCTCTCATTGATGTGATGTGAAATGGTTGAATTCACTTTTTTATGAGAAGCGTAGCAGAACATACTAGTACGGTCCAGTATAGGAAATGTAACTGAAGTAAAATTGTGTGCACGAGTTGGAAAGAAAAAAAAAGGGAGATGTCTCTCAGTTCACATTGTTCTTGGGTGCTGGTTGTGGTAAGAAGTGATAAGGGAAGCTGTTTCAAAAATGTGCCTTTTAAATTAATGGTGTTTCTATTCTCAAATGGAGCTTGGAAAAAAAGATCTACTATTTCTATGCCATTCTCCATGGCTGTAAGAATTAGTTAAAACCTTTCAAGACTGTTGGATCACAAAGACAGATGTATAGTTTCCTTGCAGACAATTTGTGCCAGCATGTTGGAGAGGAATTTGACTGAAGAGCAACTCCCTTTAGTAAAAATGGCATTGCAAAGTGATGTTATGGTTAGGCTCTAGGTTAGCAAAAAGAGGAATAATTAGTAGTGCTGCCATTGTGTTCTGTACTTAGCTTGATTGTTCAGACAGTGCAGCTTGTGGTATGTCATGTCATTTACTTTTTAGTAAAAGCACAAAGAAGGGTGAATTTGCATTGCTTGTCAACAGCAACAGAGCTAAATAAGCCATGATAGACTTCAAATTAGAATTTTTCATTGATTTGTGTGTCAGCCTTGAAATGCCTAATTCATCTATTAAATCTAGTTTTCTCTTTAAGGAGGAGCATTTTGATTCTCAGATATATATGATAAATGTTGCTCTGCTCATGAGGTTTTGTCAAACTCATAGCGAAAATTGGTGTGACTCTAGAGCTGATTCATTCCTGATGTAATTCCTCTTGAGGTCAGTGGCATTTACAGGGAAGGAATGTGGCACGTCAGTCCTTGATCAAAGCAGCTGTATCTGACCCATTCCATTCAATAGGAGTTGGTTACCAATATGGGAATTTGGAAAATGTTATAGAGGTAAAGTTTCAGAAGGTCTCTGTTGATTTTTACATTTTCCCTGAAAGCTTGTAGAGAATCAGTCAACAGGTAGAATCAACTGTTTCTTTAGTTTTGAAGGGAAGAGATTTTTAAGGGACTTGATCCAGATCTTGTGAGGTTAAGGATCTTCTAAAACAAAATACGTCTCAGTCCTTGAATCCAGTCTATGTTCAAGTGTGTCCCAGGAGTTTCCTGCAGGTCACGAAGTTCAGGATTTGTTTAAGAAAGCTGAAGGACTCCTGGGGTAAGATTGGTTAGTCCAAGAATGCCTTCTCCTTTCTTCTAGGACAAGGGAGCCAGCTGGTTTGGAGAGGAAGAGAAGGAGGAGAGTCCTGTGTTAGATCCTGTGTGGCTCCTTAGATGTGGAAAAAGCAGGATCTGCAGAGCTTCAGAACAAAATGTGACCAAAAGTTTTGCTGTCTTGTCACAAAGCCATTTATGTAAGCATTGAGAAAGAGATGAAAGTGGGTCTTACCTTGGCTTCTGAGCTATTTGTTTAAACTGCAGTTTGAAATGCAAACCACAGAAACACAGATTGGTTTTACCAGTTTATAGAAAAATTAGAGATGTGCAGGTTTTACAACTGGGACCGCCTGAAAACTGTTTGCAAGAGGATTTTGTAGAAAAGTCAGTGCTCAGGTTTGTGACATTTTAAAAGCTCCATTAAATAATCTGAATTGTAGTTAGGAGATGAATTATGTGTAGTGCCGTATACAAAGAGAGCATGGAAAATATTTTGGAGCCTTCTGTCTTTGTCAAATTTATTCAGCTTTACTTTGAAAAGACACATGCTTTCTCTATACCCACCAAAGGACATTTGTTCTATTGTTTCTGGGTGGTTTTGCTATAATATAGGATGGAAATGGAAATACTCTTCCTATAGAACTTGAGAGCATCCAGGGAAAAAGTAGTAATAAATTTGCTTTCAAAACTCCACAACAACTCAGGGATTACTTTTTTTTTTCTCATACTTGTCAGTATTCATGGTTAATTAGGCAATGTTTTAGTTGGAAATTTCTCCGTTGTTATTTTTAGGACTGTAATGACTCACTTGTGCTGCGTTTGAGTGTGAGTTCTGGTAGGATTTGGTCTTTAGTAACCTCAGAGGGAAGGGGCTTCAGCAGGTCAGAATGCAGCCGGGTGTTTTTATGGGGTGGTTTAGCAGCAGTACAGAAACTCATGGTCAGCAGAAAACGTGCTATTTCTCGTTATTTTGGGTTTGTTCTAATGGCTCAAACCCTGAGGAAACAATCAGCCAGAGAGGGGCTGTCTTTTCTGTCAGGGTTGTGGTTTTGTAGCTGTGAGATTCCCTGCATTAAACAGCGGGAGTGGAAGGAGGGGAATGAAGGACCCAGCTTATCCTGGATGGCTCCATCGTGTCCAGTGGGAAACATGGAATCTTTGGCAGGTTGTTTGGTATTCATGAAATGTGAAGAGTGGCTGTCACAGTCCGAGATAGTGTCATCAGAACAGTGAGATCCCTGCATTTCGGCTCGGAGGGTTGTATATTATGTTAATGCTGTTCTCTGCATAAGATGGAAACTTCACCCACTGTCAAATCATCAGCAGAGATTTAAACAGCCTGGGTTTTGCTGATTTGCTTCGGTGCTGTCTTACGAATTAGTTCTGGTACTTGCACTTGGACAGACCCGCTTCTTTTTATTCAGCTGGTCTTTTTTTCCCCCCCCCACCACAGCATCCTTTCTGTGACTTCATTTAAAAGATTTCACACCCCCCGCTCTGGAGTTATCCAAAGACCCAAATGAAAAAGAGTTGGGGCTGGGGGGGGGCAGGATTTGCCCTAAATTATTTGCTAATCCTTGCTGGAGGAGTCGGAAAAAGCCTGTCCTCATCCGTGGCAGGTGCACTGCGGTAGAGGTGCCGCACGCGGTTACTGGCGGGCAATGCACTGCAATAACCCTCCCCAGCCTGCCTGGCTGCTCCAGCCTCTGTTGCTAAGATGGGAGGGAGGAAAAGATTCAGAACAAACCCACTTTCAGAGAGAGAGTTTGGGTTTTTTTTTTGGTTTTGCGGTTTGGGCTTTTTTTTTGTCGCCCCTCGCCTGTCTCTGGCAGATGGGTTGTATTGTTTTCAACCATTTTTCCCCTGCTTTTTGTCTGAGAGCATGTTTTCATCTCAGAGAGCAGGATGTATGCAAATTAAGATCCATATGTTGGGAAGAATAAACAAGCCAGGCTGGTTGAAATGAGCTGCAGTCCGAGTAAAAATCTCTCTGATCAACTGCTGTGCGAATTCTTTTTCGGTGATTTTAAATGTTAGGAAAATTAATAAAAAATGAAACGTAGTTTTTAAGCAGAGGATTTCTGAACGTGTGTTTTAACCTTGATAAAATCTGTGCAGTTTTTCTTTTAACACTTAAGCTGTCTCAAGATGGTAAAAATATACTGAGTAGTCACTGTTACTGGAATAGTTCACAGTGTTTTATTAAGTGATATATAACTCTTCCTGGTGTGTATTTGCATGGGTTGTATAAAATAGAGGTTATTGGGAACAATTCTTGCTCAGCCCCTTTGTCTGATCCTTCTACTGTTTCCCAGCTGAGTATGACCTTACTTCAGCATTACTTATTTTCCAAGCATTGTTATTGTGGGTTTGTTTTTGTTGGGGGTTGGGTTGTTTGTTTGTTTGGGGTTTTTTTTTGGACCTGGAGCTTTTTTAGAAATGTGTCTTGAGTTTGACTCTGATTTTTGGTCACTGAGTCTTTGTGGGAGTGGAACATATTTTTCTTCTTTCTCTTTGCTGTATTGTTTATTAAAACTAAACAGTACAATGACCTGACTGTTTTTCATTCTAGCTCGTGTTTTAATAAAAATTTTTAACTGCTGTTGTGAAAACTTGTGACTGAGGAAGGAAGTTTGAGGGAGAGAGACCAGTTAAAACCTTTCAGAATTTATATGGCAGGAAGTGGTAATGGCAGTGGTAATGGGGAGCTGTTGAGAGTCTGAGCTGTGGTCTCTGCTTCTCATGCTCTGTTTCCATCTCACAGGAACCATGTGTTGGGGGCTGGCTCTAACTCACCCTGACAGCCCTCCACGACAACCTTCTGTGTGCTGAGTGGGATTTGATGAAATGCTTTGCTGTCCTCTGCCCAAAGGCAGTCATGTCTTGCTTGAGGTGTTGAGGAGGTAGAGATAGCATGCACCATCATCTGGGTGGGCTTTTTTCACATTTCAAAGTAGACTTTGGTTTCTGTAGTCTGAAGAAGTGCGAAGGAAGATGAAGCAAGACTCATTTTGCAACTGAAGGTTTCAGACATCACGTGGTTGATCAGGGTTCTCCATAAGCTCATGAAAAGGAAAGAGAAATCACAAAAGCATCCAGGAATAGAAGTTAGCTCAAGAGTAAAAATGCCATTAAGGTTCATTTTTTGTTGTGTATTTATATGCCATTTTGAAAAGTGCCTTCTGAAGTCCATGGGGTCTAAGCTTACCAGCTTACTAGGGCAGACCTTTTGTTCTCAGGGGATTTAGTATCTCAGAGTTCAGCTCTGTATTCTCTAAGAAATTGCTTCATACTTCCCTGTAGCATTGTTCTTGTAGGTAAGCTGGCTGGCTTTGGAAATACAGTCAGGGAACATGATACTACTCAAAATGTGGCAGACCTTCATTAGCAATACTCAACTGCTTTATAATTCACAGCTGTACTCTCTAAACTGATGGGTGGCTTTGTCCTCTATTAGAAAACAGTGTTTAGTCTTACTTTTTAAATTAAGATATCAAAACTTACACAAAACAACATGTGAGGAGAATCTCAGCCAAATCTACATGATAGTTTAGCACATGGGAACGAAACGATTCGGATTTAAAATTAAAGCATTGCAAACTAAAGGGCGAGTGTTCGTTCTCAAAATGAATGTCCTTGAGGCAAAACCTTACTGCATCAGCCATGGTTTGTCCCTAGAACCTCTGTGAGTTGCATCTCTTGAGGTGCATAAGGATATATGTCTAACATAAGACTGAGGTTTTGACAAAAGTAAGCTGTGAATTTAGTTCAGTTTATCCCTGACAGCAGTCAGAGCTGGATGTGTGGAGAAGAGTTCAAGTGTAGGCAGCTGTGTAGCAGTGTTTTTGTGGCTTCCCACAGCTTGCAGCTCAGAGGTTTCCTGATCTAGATGTGGAATCTCTGTGTTTGCTAGCTCCTGATGGAGTTTATAGTTTGTGAAATCATGTAGTTGCTCTCTGAACCTTTGGTGTTCCCGCTGTCACCCCCCTAGTCGCCTCCTTCTTCAGACCATTCAGCAGTAAGGTGAACAGCTTCTATTTCCCTGAGGCTCAGGGTTAAACTTGCTTCATTGATTTGACCACTGACTCCTGCTCTTTTGTTTCCTCTTGCTTTATCTTCTTTCTCATTTATTTGAGAACTGGCCATCTACGTTCTTGTCAGATTAATTTCTTTATTTGTTTGTTTGGGGTACCTTCTGATATTTAACAAAATACCTTACATGATGTCCATGTAAGATGACAAAATGCCCCTCCTTTTTTGGGTGTTTTTTCCAAAAGACTTCACATGCAATTAATATTACCAAATCTAATTACCAGATCTTTTCTCTCTATCAAAAGGATTGGGACAGCAAGGGGTGTTAGTAGTTCAGATTGCCAGCTCTGAACCTAGAAATTAGCAATTTTTGGTTAATGCCATTGGCATAGAGGACAGCAAATCCCTTGTTTAGATTGTACCACATGGAAAAAACTTAGTTCTCTAGAATGAAGGTAGTTTGCAAGCACAGTTTTAGTGCTTAGGTCTGGCAGAGGCCTCCTTATCAAGCCCAGGACTGAGGTGTAGCAAACACCTTCTTCTTGATATCAAAGTCTCTGTTAATTAGGAAATTGAAAGACTGAGGGTCCCCAAATTGTCTAAATGAAGTCACTTTTCCACCAACTTCATGTAAAGAATATGTCATACAATATGTATAGAAGAATTACTGCCCTTTTCAACCAGTTCTTTAACTTGTTCATCCCCAAGTATGATGGAAAAGGGTAACAGCACATACACAGAATGCCAAACAGTTTTCAGTAACTATTTGGATCTCAATAGCTTCCTACAAGTGACTGTCAGGAGGCCTGTTGAAATATCCCATTAATGATGATTCAGATATCTGAAAGTGGCTCCCTTGTGAATTACGTGCTTCACTGCAAGACGTTTGAGTTTAATTTGGCCTTTGGACACTTTGTCTCTTAGAAAAGACAATTTTAGAATGAATATTTGATCAGAATGTAAGTGGTGGCATAAAATCCAGAAGGACTAATCCTGTGTAAGTGTCTCTGGAACGAGGACAAAATAGTTCTGTCTAGGAAATGGTGTGGCTGGAGATGGTGCAATATGTCTTGAGTCACGCTGTGGGAACCTGTGCAACTGCATTTCCTGGTTGGACTTTCTTGCCACTGCTGGACTTATATTCTCATTTACAGTTCATTTAGACTTTGCTGATTTCAGTGGAGGAAACAGATGTGCTCTGAAGACTTAATTCTCTTCAGAGGGAATAGAGATGAAGCTGTCCAAATTCTTATCAGGCAGAACTATGTGGAATTACGTAACAGTCAAACAGAGATAACTTCTTTCTTTGTTCAGTATTTTTGTTAAGTATGTGTTCCAAATAAAAATAAATGGCAGAGACCTTGGCTTTACAAGCTAATTTACCATCTGCTTCTCATCTAGTATCTACAGCCTACATCTTTTGTTTAAGAATCATATTTCTTCCTGCTTTGAATGTTTGAAATAATGACAAATGTTGTTTATAATTGCAGTACATCTGCTACAGGAGATAGGAGAAGATAGAACATGCAGTGGTCAGGTTCCTGGGTAAATGAGGATTGACCTGTGCTGTCTCCTGCTGATCTTTAAAGGGTAGACTTTTATGCCATACAGGAGAAGAGAGCAGTTTCAAACGAACTGATGCACCTGGTTAATATAAAATTCAAAGGAAAAAAAACCCTGAAGGTTTTAATACAGTGGAGTTAAATTCTGTCCTGTTGCATCTGTTTTGTGCTTGTGGAAGCAGTCAAGTGAATGAGGCTGGACCAACAGAGCATGGCTAGCATAATTTTTTTTGTCATGATCCAGTTATTACCTTAAGTGCTTTGGAAATTAAGCATTCTAATAACACCAGCATGACAGGACTAGAATTGGTAAATGAGTACACGATTAAAAGAAAGGGGACTGAAGCTAAATATTTGCTATTAGAGGAAAGATAGTTATTTCTTCTGGGTCAAAAAGCTATGAACTTCTGCCAGATTATTGCATATGAGTATCAAGGCCTGACTGTCTAAAATGCTATTTGAGGTTTATAAACTTGAAGCCTGTGGTTGGTTGTCTGGGACCGAGTTCCTCTTCCTTCCCCACTCAGAGAGATGAAGGTCATATGCTGCCAAAAGAGAAATGTGGGAGTCACAAAGACAAGGACAAGGCAGAGGAGCACATCTGAGCTCAGCTGGCCATGAAAAGTTACTCTCCTGGGTTTTCATTTTGTCCCTGAGCCTTGAAGAATTACTGGAAGGAAAATTTGTTCCCAGAGGAACAAACTGACAGTACATAAATACGGAGTGTGCAGGTGATTGATGGGAGAGCTTTTGGAAAACCAATTAGGTCAGGTCTGTTTTCTAGTCAGAACTGTGAGTTCTTCACAAGAAGTTTGCAAGGGTTTCTAATGGTGGTGGCTGTAAAACAAGACTGTTGGTAGTAGCTGAACCTGGTGGGGCTTTGAGACCCGAGGGAACCCCTCCTGCTCCAGCCCAGCTGGTGTGTGGCAGCCTTGGTTCTGTGTTTATGGGTCCAGTTAGTCACAAGGCAGGGAACATATTCCCAATCTAAGTGATGTGAAAACTTCTGCTACTCAATGCTGATCCATCGTGGTGGTTTATGCACATGGGCTCACAGGGGTGAGTGCATCCACGTGGTAGAAAGTTGGGAATAGTGTTATGCAGGAGTGTGGGTTGGACTTCAGTGATTAGGATTTCATTCAGACAGGTGCACTGAACAGCTGCCTCCTTACATGTGTCTGGCCCCGTTTAATTCCCATTTCCATGTAGTTTCTCAGTTTTGTTTCTCCTCAATCCTTGATTCCCCCCTTTCCCCACTTTGGCAACCCCCTAAATGTCCTGTGGTAAGTATTTCTCACTCTCTATAATTCACATAGCCAGCCCATGGCTGGCTTTACACCATCCCAGACTTCTGTTCCCTCTGAATGACATGGTAAATCCTATTTTCCATCAGGTCATCACCCCCTCTTTCTTACTTGGCATTCCAGGGGTAGAGTTTCCCTGTAGACACATTTTGGTGGGCTTTCCTCCAGGAACAGTAGTCCAGTCCTTTTCCTTTGTGGATCTTCAGAGGGGCTGATTCAGGGGGCTGTGTTTGCACTGGATAAGTTAGTCTTGGGGGTTTTTAATCTCATAACTGAGCAAAGACCATTTTAGACCTTCTTGGCTGATTTGATTTTTCTAAGATTTGTATTTAGAAATAAGTGAAATAGCGTGGCTGGCCAGTCCTTTGTATAAGCCCATGGAAAGTTTCCCTGTGGTGTAAATTATCATAGCAGTGGAACTCACACTGGCACATTTTTTACCTTCGTATGTGAAAGTTTTGGGAAAGCTGTGAGTAACTGCAAATAGGGAATTGAGTTGCTGCCACTTGTGATTATAATAAATCAGGTTCTGCTGTCTTAAAGGTTGAGTTATGACAATATGTGTGAGCTGCTATATCAAAAACAGTCAGAGGAGCTTGACAGACATTTTTGAAAAAGCCTGACTATTTGATTCCTTCTTTGGGAGAAAGATGATGTAAAACCTCATGGAGAAATGCTTTACCTGAAGTAGTCACAAGTCCATGAACCCTTGGATTACACTAAAACTTGGTGTTCACAGAGAATGGTTGTGTCTTGTCCAGTAGTGTGACACCCAGGGACATCAAAAGGAAGATGAAACTTCAGAATACACATAATAATACCTATTAACCCTTTAGTCTCCAAACAGAAGTATTGCCATCAGTCTCCTGAATCCCATATATTCTAAATATACCATGTGAACATTATAACGTAAACCAAACAAATAAAAATAAAGCAGGCTGTCCCATATAGGGCATGGCTGTGACATTTTAGCCCTCAGCATTTGATTCTTATTGAGAGGCAGTAAAAATAAGCTCCCCAAGCAAAGTGAATTGGGACAAAAGGTGACACACATTCTGCAGTAAATAAAAATAACTTCAAAGCCAACCTACAATTCATCTCAGACGTTCATACTATTCTGCTTTAAAAGTACAGGGCCAAATGAACCTTGAAATTGCTGCAATGGCATATTGGGAGGAGTTTACCCAAGGAACAGGTATCAGCATTCTGCCAGGACTGTTGTCTTGTGATAGAACATTTTGAACCAAAGTCATTCCTGAGATAAAAGAAGTGAAATGAATAAAGCTTGCTGAAGGAAGAGTATGACCTAATACCCAGAAGACACTTTTTCACTTATTTATATGTTTTACTGCTAAAACTGCATTCTAAAATATACAGAGGCCAATACAGTTAATTTCAAATGCCAGTGCTGAATGTCACTAATATGTTGTTTGGGTCAAATAGACTTTGGACTACCACTGTAATAAATCAAAGGCCATTTTTGCCCACTCCCTCCCATCACCCAGTTATGACCTAATAAAACTTGTCCTGTTGGATTCCAATTCCTGTCCAGATATTCACCACGACAAGTGAAAGTGTGCAATGAGTGCTTATATGGTGGTGGAAATGTGTCAGCAGGCAACATTCAATATGTGTTCAATATTGTATTTAATATCTCTGTATAGATACCTGTAAATATAAGTGTGTGAGTATATATATGTGCATACTGATTATCTCTGTTTTGGTATATATATGTATGTATGTAAGGTGTGTGTACACATATATATATGAAAGGTATATCTATATAGGTATATGTGCACACATACACCCATACACTCAGATATATTTATTTATGTAGAAAAACTGGGTGCGTATCACCATAACAAATACTTTGAAAATAACACTTTTATAGAGGTGTTTATTCCTCCTCCTTCTTTGTAGTGACAAGATGATGTAATTATAGGAAAGCAGCAACAACCTGATTTCTTTTAAATGAAAAGCAAAAGAGTATCAGTTGCTTAGAAGTGGTTCAGGTCTGTTGCTACTGGCTTAACAGCAAAACAGGCTACAATAGCAGGAAAAATAACTGTGAAATGGAAGTTATTTTATCTACCTGAGTGCCTGTGGTGTAAACAATGGTATAAAGAAAAGATAGCATTTTGAGGATGCTTTTCAATAGGGACTTATGTAATAAGTTGAATAATTTTCTGTTCTCACTCATATCTTTTGTGATCAGATTGTTTGTGCTTTGTTCTTGTGTTCTTTAGAGTTGTAAGAAAGAATGGGTTGGACCTCGTGTGTGTGTCAGTGGTGGGTCCAATTCACACCTGTTTGGGCAATTTTGCTTGTTTGTAACTGCTGACATCATTGTCTGAATTTCCTTCTTTATTAGATGAATATTATTGCAATTCTCTTTCCTGCTGGGTGTAAAGCAGAGTGTGCTTACGTGCCAGATAAATATGTGCTGCTTCTGTTTGTTTGCACAGTGGTTTACTGCTGAAAACTGGAAGCTGTGTATCTTGGGGTGCAGAGGGGGAGTACCAAGGTTTTATGCAGACTGACATAAACACTCTTCAATTTGCAAGAGCCACCGAGAGAGTGGTGCAAGGAACAGGAATGTGGTAGAGATGTTCTTTTGACTGATTTTCCTGGGGGCTAGGAATGTTCCATTTGCCTTCTCTGAGCACCTCTGGTGTGGGGAAGGGAAAGGACTGGTGAGGACTGGTGTGCACCTGCACATCTCAGAGGTGTGAGCAGGAGTCTCTTTTTCACAGGGATGAGGGGAGTGGGATAGGGGTGACAAGAGCTGCACTGGAATTGTCTTTTTTGCTAGCCACACTGGCACTAACACATGTCATGATTTGTGTGTTTTGGAAGACAGTGTCTCCTGTCTCCTCCAGCTCCCCTAATTTATCCACACTTGTAGCCATTCTCTGGAAGTGCTGACACTAAAAGCCATAGGAAGAAGTGGCTCCAAATGCTTCCAGGGTGTTTACAACTGTACACAAGGAAAGGAGATTGGGGATATAGTCAAGATTAACCTCTCCTTTTGTATCACAGTATCATTATCTAATGAGATCAGAAGCAAAGCCCAGCAGCTTAGTCAGTATTACAGCGTAGGCACCCATTTCAGGAGGAGGCCTTTGAGAAGAGCAATCTTCAGCCGTCCACCCACACCATTTTCTTTGTGGCTTTGCAAGATGGAAAAAGTGACAGATGTAAACCTCCCCAAAGGCAGTTGCATGTTCTCCTTAGGTGCATTGCCTTTAGAGACTGCTGCCCCCTGAACCACTGACTCGTGGATGATCTCCGTGGGTGACCCTTGTCCTTGCTATCCTTGGACTGCTGGGTCATGGACAGAACTCTGTCTGTGCTCTGCTGGAGTTCTGTGAGGAGATGGTCTGCTGGATTTGAATCACCCATGCTATTTCCACTAGAGCAGGTCCCATTCCTGGGGTTTATGTGCACTGGGATTCATGCCTGGTTCTCTGATTTTAGTTCTGCATCTGTTCTGAAATGACCTTCTGCTTTAGGTCCAGCAAACATCCCTCTACAACTCCTGGTGCAGTTTCCTCAAGCATTATTCTAACATAACAGATGGTGGGATGTTTGTGGGCAAAGCCAAATTGTAAGTTTGATTATGTTTTGAATATACCACTCTATGTGAAACTAATCCTGGTGTGACCTTCGCTTTACTGACATATGAGGGTGCTAAGAGCAGTGCTTTGGGTTCCTGTAGGAACTGTACAAACCTTTCAGTTGTATAAGGACAATTTATCATCAGAAAATAAATGGAGAGTGTGGGAGAGAAGAATAGAGTAGATCAGATTCTGTCCCTGCTCCAAGATCTTGATCTTAATATTTCCTGTCAGTAGATTAAGAACATGGGACCAGGGCATGTGGAGGCTACTGTGCTAACTGTAATGTCAGCTGTAAAAATACAAGACCTCTTACAAATACTACAAATGCAGAAGTAGCAACTCTTCTGTTGAGGGCAGATAACAGAGCATAAAAGCAGTTTGTTTCACTAAGGTCTTCGTTAGACATGGAGTGGTGGCTCAGTTTTTTATATACAGAAATTTAAAAATATACCAATATTTTGAAAATGTTGTGATCTGGTAACAGAGCAATGTTCTGTACTTGTGCTGTTACCCAGGTTGTTGCAGCCCCTGTCAGCATAAGGTAATCTCACTTGTTGGCACAAGGATAAGATAGACACAGGTGGTGCATTCATCACTTGCACATAATGATCAAAAGCATTTAGTTAGCACTGAAATGAAAACTAACAATATTAGAGGTGCTTATTTTTCCATTTGCACAGGGGCTACAGCTGTCATTACTCTCCCTTTTTTCTGTCACATACGCTTAGACAAAACTGCTTGAAAACTTTGAACTTGTGCATCCCCCATATGGCACTGAACATGCTGCCCTTAGAACTGTCTGTAGCCTGGCAGACCACAATAGCTTTATCTCTGTGTGTAATGAAGCTGCTCAACTCACAATGAGATTTGAAATTATACTTGGGTGTATCAGGCATTTTTAAAAGCATGGATTGCATGAGTGATTGTACCTAATAGGTTTTCCCTCAGACATTTCATGGCAGCGCGAAACAGTCTTGACAGATTATAGAAGTTGGGTTGGAAGGGACCTTGAAGATCATCCAGTTCCAACTCCCCTGCCATGGGCAGGGACACCTCCCACTAGACCAGGTTGTTCAGAGCCTCATCCAACCAGGCCTTGGACACTTCCAGGGATGGGGCAGCCATAGCTTCTCTGGGCAACCTTTGCCAGGGCCTCACCACCCTCACAGGGAAGAATTTCTTCCTAATATCTAATCTAATCCTACTCTATTTCAGTTTAAAGCCCCTCCCAGCTTCTGGCATACCCCAGCCTATTCTAAAAAAAGAAAGGCTTGACTTTGTGCAAGCACTGCCCAGGCAATAATAGCCAAAACACACTGTGTTATCAGTACTCTCACAGATCCAAAACAGCATCGTGGGGGTTGCTCTGCAGAAAATTAACTCTATCCCAGCTAGACCTAGTGGAACATCTCATATGAAGTGTTTACACTGTAGATTTTTGCAGCAAAATCTCATACTGAGATTTTGAGTTCCTGATATATTGGTGTTGCTACATGGAAGGTTTCCATCCTCCAGTCTTTGAATCTTGCAGCACTGCCTTGTGTCTAGGTTGTCATGAATCTGTGCTTTTGATCCCTGAGCCTGTGTCAGCTGCTGGAATAGCACAAGCCTGTGCTGCTGTATTGATTTGAGTGGTGACAGGAGCTGAATCTGGAGAGTGCCTGTGATTTTTAGGATCAAAGGAGGTGTTTTGAGGTGACACTGATATTGTTCTAACTGTGTCTCTTCATTATTTCATTTAAAGTGACAGTATTTGTGAGGAAAACTATGTAAACACCCTGGGCTCTTTATCTGCTTTCTCTTTGTTGTGTGTACTAGTGTGTAATAGGTAGTAGAGGTAAATGACTTAAACAAGTATATAAAGGATAGGTAGATCAATGATACAAAGTCATGTAGTAGGGGAAGAAAGAAAACTCAAGTGATAAGTCATTTAGTTCTCTGGTAATGTATCCAACCAGTATGTTTTTGACATGTCATTGTCATTTAGTTGGTGCTCAGGAAAAAATGGAAATATGTTGTCTTGCCTTTGGAAAAAAAAAATGAATTTTGGAATATGGTTTACAGAGACAATCTGATTAAAAGTATGTGAGAAGACCAACACTTTTTATGTGAGTCTCTCATGTATTATGATGGTATACATGAGTCTTCAGGCCATAAACGTAGCTCATTTCTTTTGATGAACTTTCAGTTTGTGGAGGAAGCAGCTGCTTTTACTACGAAATTTTTCCAAATTAGACCAGTTGGATCAGCCAGCTTAAGTCAGTCCATAGTCTACCCATTGCCTTTCATTGATCAGCTGAATAACCTAATTGTAAAGAAGGACAGAAGTAACAGTTGTTACTGGGAAATGAACCAATGCAGAGAAAAAGTGTAAGGAAAAGGGCTGTTAAGGCAGAGGATCTCCTGATGAGCCTGTAATGAAAATCCCTCTGGAAATTTTCAGTAGCCTCTTTTTGTTGGAAAATGACAGTGCAATAATTCATCAGAGTAGAAACATGTTGTTTTTTCACTATATTTTTTCCTGACGACATTTTCATGGAGATTTGTTAGAAAAAGGACTTTGTATTTGGGAAGAGAGAAAATCCAGTCAAGTGGATGACCAGGGTGCTTGAAACTGTACAAGACCCAAGCTGCAGTTCTTGATCTGCCTCAGGGATTTTGAGTTGGTTCACCCTCATCTCAGTGGGTTCCACTGACCTCTGGAGTGACTTGTTTCTGGTTTGCCAAGAACACAACCAAACAAATAATCCACCACCAAAGCTCAAAGCTGAATTTTCTTTCTGCCTCAGAGTAAATTGGAAATCTGAGGTGAAAATCATGCTTTTGTGAAAGGAGTTACTGCTTCCTAACTTGCTTCACTACTAATACTGTAGATAATTTAGGAAAGACAGGATTTCCAAGATACTAAATGTTTCTGATGCCTTATTTTAGCATCCTGAAATTGTGAATTAAAGATCATTAGCCTTTTTTTAAAAAAACTTCAGATAATTTTAATGTGTACATTTGATTTTTTTTTAGTATGTGAAATAAAATTTAAATTTGATGATACTTAAACTGCAATCTACCTGCATCTGCCAAGTGATTTTTTTTCTATTTTGTGGGTGAAATGTTGAGTTTTTATCTTGAAAGCTTTTGTCATTACATGGGACGTATTATTGGTGAAACATTTAATTGCTTAGGATATATGGTTAGCAGCAAGACTCAAGCTTTGTTCATGCTACTCTATAAGCTTCAACTAATCCATAACATAAAATGTAGGTCAGCTGGAGCTTTTAAAAACAGATGGAAATTTAGTAGTTTATGGTAGTTCAGTGGATATATGGCCCAGTAAGGCTGCCAATTTCTCCAGTTCCAAATTGCAAAAAACCCAGCAGAAATCAGGCTGCTGAAAGGTGCTGGTTCATTTCCATTCCAGAGGCAGCAATGTCCTGTGCAGTGAGTTTTGTCTGTAACATATTCAGCACTGACATGCTACAGAAGATGATAATTAGTTTGGTGATGTTTAGAGGATTTTGTATTTAGTTTGCTGCCAATGAAAAGTATTTTAATTTGTTCAACTTCATTAGTGTAAATATTCTAGAAAAGAGAAAAAACCACAGTTATTCTAAGTAAAATGTGAGAACTGAAGGTAATCCAGAGTTTATTTCGACACACACTTCAAATTTTCCTGTATTTTTGCATTCAGGCTCATAGGTTGTGTCTGTTTCTAGATTAGTGCTAGAGTAAAGCAAATATATTACCCTGTGTTTCTGTTTCATGAAGTCTTGAAAGCGTTGAGGAGAAACGATCAGAATGGCTATTTCTGGAAATAGAAGTGTCCCAGGACATGTGCTCCAGCTGTCCATGTGGCCACAGGGATGTCCTGCTGCCATGGCAGCTTCTCCAGCCTCCACAGTTCTCCCAAACCTGACTCCTGCTCTCACTCACTGAGCTCTTCCAGGTGGGAAGGGCAATCACTGAAGTTTCTATCCTGGATGTTTCTCCTCCTGGGTGTTTACAGTAGGATTAAAGACTCGGTGCTTGAGTTTAACATTTACTTGTTAAAACCTCTGATATTTGTCTCTGAGTGTGTTTCAAAAGGTCCTCCTGACTTCAAGAGTTCTTTGGCCTGCTTGTGGAAGAGACTGGGATGGGAGCAGTAGGAATGTGAAGGGATGGAAGTGCTTCTTGCAATTTGCAGGCAGAATTGGTTCAAGAGGATGGGAAGAGGCAGGAGAAGGATGTGCAGGAATTGTTCAGAAGGTTGGATGGCTGAGTTGTTCAGCCAGTTGCCGGTTCTTCAGAGAAAGTTCCTGCACCAGACCGTCATCACTAGTGCAGCTGAATAAGACTGATGTGAGAAAACAGTATTTGTTTGGAGTAAAATGTAATATTTTGAGTTATTAAAGCTGACTTGTGAACTGTGGGATTTTTTTTTAAACTTCAGACACCGTGGCAGCTTTTAAATTGCAGTGACTAGGATTTTTTTCAAAAATTCAAGAAAGGCATCTCCTCATGTCTGTAAGGGCTGGGGACAAAGTGTTGTCTGGTGAGCATGTAAATCATCACAGCACTCTGTTTTAAACAATTCTTGTTTCAAATAGTCTGGGAAAAGGTATAGTTTTTTCCTATGCATTTAGAGGAGACATTTCATCCCATTCCAGTTTAACCTAGAATTTGTGATGAAGGTGTAAACAGAAGTATTAGGGAAGGCTTTTTTTCACATACAAAACATTTCAGGCTAGATATTGTCCTGAGGCCCGGTTTGGAGGAATGAGATGCTAAATAACTTCAGCTGCTTCTGCTGTAGCTCTAGAAAGCCCCAGGGCTTCTTCTCTAGCCCTTACACACAGTAGGAGGAGAGAGCCAAAGTTTTACTTTTGCTTTTTTCCCTTCCTGTGTGGACGGAAAGAGGCTGGAAGTGACTCTGAACATGAACACTGGAGTCTCAGAGTAGTGCTCTCTGAGGAGGGAAGGCTTTCTGTCTCCTTGTTGCAGAGTGACCCAGCTGGATCCGCACTTGGAAGTGAAGGCAGATGGGGCAGTTCGGTTTGGAACAGCTGCTGGGCTATTTTGGAATATCTCCTACTTGAAGATTTTTTTTTTTTTCTAGAAAGGAAGGGATGCTGGGAAGGGTTCTGGTTTTATTTGTTTGTAAGACTGTGAATAATGCTATTTGTACTTAGAGGTATAAAGGTACTTATGAGAAATTGCTTTCTGCCTGCCTGTCATACATAAACAGCTTTCATCTCAAAATGTGTGTATCAGGCTCGTGACTTCAGTTTGTCATTCAAGGGAATGTGTCAGCCTTTCATTTCAAATTGTGTTGGCTTTTCTTTTGTCAGGAAAGACCTTTCTTGGGTGCTTAAGTAACAGAAACAAAAGCAATTAAAAGAAAGGCAGTGAAAAGCAATTATCAAACAAGGATTAGGCTATGGATATTGCTTTGAAGAGACATTTCCACTGGATTCAGAAGAAAGATGAAGCTGTGCGTCATTCATACGTTTTTTTTTTTTCCCCTTTCATATTTCCTAAGGGTTGAAGATAAATTAGGGTAGTTATTTTCTGTGCAGGCAAAGTACAAGCTATGCCCCAGATCTCCAAATGCTTCAACATGTAAATACTGCTTCTGAAGCCATCAGGTCTTGCTGCAAGTAGAGATTTATTTGCATTCACGTTCGGAGGTTACTTTCGTTCATTGACCTATTTAATTGTCATTCTCTCTCCTCAGTTGCAGGCATATGGCTTCCTGGGCATGTGTAGGGAAAGAGGAACAGCTTTAACTCTCCCAGGCAGAAACATTCAACAGAAAATACAGCAAGAACTGAATCTTGCCGTAGACATATCTGATAACAACTACAACCATGATAATAGATAGGACCCATATATAATCATAAGCATCCCATAAACCTCAGTAGAAGGCTGTAACTGTGCTATAGGACCAGATAAAGGGATACAGAAGGGCTGAATGCAAGGCAAGGCTCAAAGCAGCTGTTCCAGTAGGACTATTATCAGCCAATATGAGATATTTCTGTGACAAGAAGGGTGCCTGGTAGTTGCCTAGACTTGGTACTGGCTCAGGTTGCCTGTACAGGTTACCTAAGTGCTTCAGCTCTGCCTGGTCATAGCTGTAAAAAACAGACTTCAAGGGGACTGGCACAAACCCATCCATGTCACATCACTAGTTGCAGGATCAGGAATTTTGCCCATAGTGCTGCTGACACTTGTTCTGATCCTCTGTACAGTTGGAGGAACGTGTTGCAGGGAAGTCTGTAAATTCTGTGTCCACTTGCAAACAATTCAGTTTTCTGTCACTTGAAGTTTCTCTGTATGTAAATCTCATTCACAGAGAGACATTGCCTGTCTCCAGCCAGACAAGGGGAGTGGGGTTGTAAAGGCTACTAAACCTTCAAACTCAGAATTAGGGGGTGGCAGAGCTTGCAGCATAACACACCGTCATATCTAATTAGTTATTCTGAAGAAGAGCAGTATTCAGATACTAAAATAATGTGATGAGCAGCCTGGATAATAGAGAAAGAGCATGGTGCACCCAAGTGTTACTGCAAAGTTCCAAAAGAGTGAAATCCTTACTTAGTCAGGGCTTTTTTTGTTTGACTGCACAATGTGAACTGTCAGATCCAGTGTCTTGCATAAGTTTAATATCTAGTCCAGGGATTTGAGAGAACAATGAAATTAAAGGAACTTTTCAGATTATTTATATTCTACAGTTTGGGTTAAGAATCTCCCTCTGCTAGAACTCAGTTTCTTACCTGGTTTGCCATCTTCTCTTTTATTATACAGCATGACCTACAGTAACTACAGATTTCATGTCATAAACCTTGGCTTGGGGCCTCATGATCTCTCTTTAAGCTCCACTTTACTGTATGTTTTACTGACTTGCTACAGCAGGAAATCAGCTGGCTCATTTAGCACAAAGGAAATGCACTAGTAGAAGTCAAATCTTAGGCACCCAAACAAACAAAACTCATAAACTGGTTTAAAATTTGTTCTTATACGTTTATCTTTTGATCAACATCTCGTCTTCCTGATTACATTTGTATTTTTCAGGCTTCGAGGTGTTCTGGTTAAATTTGAACCCAGTGTTGGCAATACAGTGCTGTGTGCTTGAGCTAGTAGATAACTTGAAGAAAAAATTTGCAGTTTTGAACTGTCCTCGCTTATCAGAGTGCAAAGTAAGTGCTAATTACTAAAGATGGAGTAAAAACACAGTGTCTGATCAGTTTGTACATCCTGAACATGGGCAGGCTGCTCTTGATGTGTTCACCTGAATATGTGAAGTGGCAATCCAACTTGGAGATTTGGAGTGTGCAGTTGGTGTGTTTAATTGCTGCAAATGTGCAAGAAAATGAGGGACAACGATCAAACTGACACTTAAAACCACAGAAAATGTCTTGATATCTGTTTTATTTGTGACCAATACTAAAATCAGCCCTAATTTCCTTGACAGTGGATGAGAATTCTCACAGCATCCAGAGGTTTTGCATCTCATCTAAGCTAATTGTCCTAAACTTCCCACTATAGTTCAGAGAAAGAGGTACTTCCAGAGGGTTATTTATCCCTTCCCAGAGCAGGAACAAAAAGTAGGTAGAATTAATTACCTGTTACTTGTGCCAGTTTCTATCTATTGATATTTCATGGGTTCAAAAAATGAATTTAGGTTAAGCATCAAACATTTAGATGTATAAAATTAGGTGGATTGGACACTCCAAGGCTCGCTGTGAACGTGGGCTAAGCTCTCCATCTGAGTTACCACTCACTAATCCATCCCATGATCACTAAGTGGGAAATCGGCTGTGGATCAAGAGCTGTGTGTTTAAGAAGGCCTGGCTGTGGGCTATATTAAGAAATGCAGTTTAGTCCACTACAAAGAAAGAGCTTTGCAGCCCACAGGGGGATTTCTTTTTTTCCTTTCTATTTTTTTTCCCTTTGGAAAAATGGCTTGAAAGACATTATTTTAGGTTGAGAGGAATGAATTCCTCATTTCCGAGTTGGAAAGGACTTTGAGGCAGAGGAATTTGATTTGGTTACTTCAAGCACTCACTTAGCTTTTCTGCCCTTTCTGTCCTGATGTTTTGGTGCCTCACAAGCTGTTTTATAGACATTTACATAACGAAGGTCGTTTCTCTGAGGCAAGGTACAAGAACACATTACAATTGTAAATTCCCTTAATTGTCCTAAAGCAGGGCTCAGAGCTTAGGCAATGGAAAATCCTATTGTTCTATGTCTCTGAGAGATGTATGAACAGAATAGAAATATATGGATGTGTTGATTCTAAAGCCAGAGTGGCAAAATGATTAATAAAAAGGTTTATTCACTTGTGATACACAGTGGATGGTGGAAGTCATGAGCAAATGACATGAGTTTATGTATAGTTTTTATTTGGTAGACAGTTACCTTAAACATGTTTATTCTTTCTAGTGTGACTTGGACCCCCAAGGCTGTATCGAGGTACAGTTCAGGCCAATAAACAATTAAGAAAGTTCCTGTTATTAAAGCAATATATTTTTTCACTCTGTCAGGAAAGCTGTTTCTGTCCCCCACGTTTCTAGAAGTTAAAAGATGCCTTTTTTCTTCCCAAATATGGATACCTGTAATTCACTTTAAATTCAGCTTGTTTGAATTCAGTGGGGAGCTTGGGAAAGAAATGTCCATTTAAATAATCCCCATCAAGAGAGTTTTTAAAATTCAAATTGTTTAAATAACCATCAACTGATACAGATAATCCCTCTCAACAGAGAGTTTAGAAACTTAAACATTAACAAACCCTGTTGATAACACTGAGAGGAAAGCATTCTGTGCTCAAGTAGTGAGTGGAGAACATGGTGTCCTGGCTGGTTAATAGCAGAGTTAGAAATAGATGGCAAACATCTCCCTGACTATATGCCAGGTTAGGAAAACACCCTGCCTTTGTACTAACATTGACTTAGGTGAAAAGCACCAAGTTACTTCATCTTATCATTGGACAGTGATTTAACTTTTGTTTTATACTAAAACAAAGCAAAAAGGCAATCCAGTTTGGAATGAAATGGTTTGAATGGCCAAGCATGAATTGTAATGAGTAAAGGGATAATTTAATTTAAGTCCTATTTGTGTTTCAGAATGGAAAAGACAAGGTATCTCGAGAGAGTGATTCCTGCGTGTCACAAACTTCTGGAAGGTCCTCTGCTGCTGAAAAGACTGTCTCACCATCCCTGTTCCATCCAGGACTTGCCCTGGCAGGGGCAGTCCTGCAGCTCATGCAGCTGGAAACAAACCCTCTTTGTTCTTAATTTCCCAGGGACAATTTCCAAGGTGGATGGGCTTATCCCTCACTGGTTGTGTAGGTGCACTTGAGAGCCAGCTCAGGGAAAGTGATGGAGAGAGAGGGCAGAAGGACACTGCCAACTTCAGTAGCAGCATCTTCTAGTCCTGTAAACTGCTTCTGAAACTGCATTTTCCAAATATCCCAGACCCACAAACTGGACCACTGCAATGGCTACTCCACTCATGTGGTGTATGTTTGCTTGCACAGACTGGGTGTGTGTGACTGCTGAGTTGTAAAATGGAACTGTAAATCATCAGGAACCAGCTCACATGTGCAGTTGCATTGTTTATGTGCAAAGAGGAGGAACCTGCACCTCTTTTCACATGCAGGTAGGCAATGTGGTCGTGACTGTGAGCTCTGAAAGCAGCACAGTAAATAATAAACAATTAAGAAAGTTCCTGTTATTGCTCTGCAATGCCAACATGTGCAGAGTTGCTTCTGGGTTTTAGGGAGGTGCTCACTGAGAGTAAAGCATGAGGGGAACAAGAGAGGCTCCATGGGATGGCAATATAAGGTAACTTTCTTTAGGGACTTCTAATAAATCTCTCTCCTTGCTTACCCCTGTCCCACAGAGTTAAAACTCTGCTGGATGAAGTCTCTCCTGGTAAACACAGAGATGGTTTTTCTTAGGCTTGATGTTAGGAAAAATTTCTTCACTGGAAGAGTGATTGGCCATTGGAATGGGCTGCCCAGGGAAGTGGTGGAGTCACCATCTCTGGAAGTGTTTAAAAATGGACTGGATGTGGCACTTAGTGCCGTGGTTTAGTTGATGAGGTGCTGTTAGGTCATAGGTTGGACTTGATGATTTCAAAGGTCTTTTCCAGCCTCGTTAATTCTGTGATTCTGTGACTGTTTTGCTGTGAGAGTGGCTTTTCAGGAGTGAAAAAAGGGCTGAGATGCAGAAAGCGAGTAATAGACTGAGAAAGAGAAGAGGAGAGGATTTTTTGTTGGTGTATTTACACCCAGGTGTATGGAAAATGATGATGTAAAAATGAAAAAGAAAAAATTTCCTAGCTAGTGTTTTATTACATCTCCAAATGTTTCTACAGTAAAATCTGGCCTTGAGCTGTTACCTGTGTGTGTGTTTCTCATCTTGTGCAGAGTTTCTGCCAGTATTCCCCAGATGTTCAGTTTTCTGATACAAATCTGCAGAGTCTTGAGATTAAATACCTGCCAAGTAACATGAGGATATTTTCCACATCTGAATGGACTTCTGCAAGCTCTTTTGCTCATCCCTTAGTCTCTAACTTTCCCTTTAATATGATATGTGGCCAAGTTAGCCTATTTTTCCCTTAGTTGTGCAGTCATTTTCCAGTATGTAATCCAGGGAATGGCCTTTAGCCATCGAGGTATGACTGTGGTGGATCTCAGGGACAGCAGCAAAGTCATGAATTTTCCAGGAGCATTTTTCTATAATAGAAGGACTCCTTATTCCTACCTCAAGCATGTGGATGTGATGGAGAATTCCCTGGACATAGTTTTTTTGATGGAAACGAGGAATGAGATGAGGGTTAAGCCTATAAATTTTAGAATAGGAAAATTCAATGGACTTTTCTTTAATGGAACAGAGTCAGTATACAGTGCCAATAAACTGCTGCAGCTTCTTGTCATGATTTAAGAAACAATTGGAGTGGTAGTATTGTAAGAGAAAAAATTTGTGAATTGAAATTTAAACTGCTGTTTAAAAAATATGTTGCTTGTTGAAGGTGTTAAAAATAAGGCAGGTTAGTAATATAGGACTTGCCAGAGGTATCTTCTTTATTTCCAGCTGGATATTTCACATCCTCCCCAAAAAAAAGCAACACAAAAAGATACAGAAATACAATCTTTATGTAATTTTTTTTTTCTTAAATAAAGATATACTCTACTTTTACCTGGCAGGGAGTGTGGAAAGAGCGGGTTGTGATGTCTCTGGTTTTGATTTTGGAGTGCCAAATGCTGATATTTTTGTTGTTCAGTTTTCAGCTGTTTATAGTTTTACCAAATTTGCGCTGTTTGAGTTGAAATTTCCCATGTTACCTTTTGATATAGTAAATTTTCTGAGAAAACTTTGAGTCATTTCAGGCCAGTGGTATTTGCAGGGCACCAGCAGCGATTTCCTGCCCTCAGAAGAGCTTGTGATGAAAGAGAAACAGTTCAAACACATTGGGAAGGGCAAATCCTGCTCTAATTGCAGTGAGCAGGGAAAGCCTGCTGTGCCCCCCTGGGATCCAAGATGCCTGTTGATGGATGCAGAAGTAGGTTACAACACCTAGAAACTTCTAGGAGTCTGTGTGACATTTCTCTGAGTAACAAATGAGTATATTGCTGGCAATGAAATGCGAATGAATGAAGCATTTTAGTCAAAAGCCTGGAGACAGTATTTACCTGAGGAAGTGCATTGTCAGGTAGGAGTGAGTTTTGGCTGTGTTTTTATTGGTGCTGATTCAGTTGCATTCTGAAGCGTGTGCTCCTACCCTGAGCATTTCCAGATTAGTCATAATTTCTGTGAGAAGGGTAAAGCCAGATCTCCCCATAAATCTTTGTAAAATCCATGAAGTAGCAGATGAAACAGCTCATTGAAGAAGGAGATGCTGTGAGCTTTGTGCTGCTGCTGGGCAGGGAGGGAA
>WEIV01010214.1:0-99827 GCA_013390005.1 Calyptomena viridis | reverse complement strand
CTTACTGCTTGCATTTTTTTCTGTTTGCCCTGTTCTGGTCACTTGGGATTTCTCTTTTACTAAGTCAGATCCAAAAACAAGAAGCAATTTAAATTCCAAAACACACATACACACACACAAAATCTTTCTGGCTGTGTAACAAATCTGACTCAGTGTCTTATGTTTGTGGTGGTTTTTAAATCACATTATATAAACACTTGAAAAAAATAGTCTTTTCAGTCACCACTTCATAGTGTTGATGTCTTCTTGACTAGACTTCAATGTGTGAAGTGACTGTGCTTCATCTTCCTGAGTCCCTTCATGTATGGCCAAATACAAACTGTCTGTTTTGTTGTCATTTGGGGCATAAGGAACAAGATAGGCAGACCTGAAAAAAAACCCTACTTTAATGTCTTGATATTTTTTCAGGCTTTTGTATAAGACATCACACATTTTGTACTAACTTTCAGTAAAATTTTCAGCAACATTGCATGAAGCTCCAAATGAAAAAGAGCATAATCATGAAATAAACTGCTTTCTATCGGCTGTATCAGTTTTATTCCATAGTGGCAATAATTACCTCAGACTTCCACATACCGAGGCCTGTGGCAGCACAAGTGAAGGCAGGATTCACCTCTGGTTGTTTCCTTGGTTCTTTTCAGGGAGACAGGAATGAAAGGAGAAATTCTCATCAATGGACAGCCCCGTGACCTGCGCTCCTTTCGCAAAGTCTCTTGCTACATCATGCAGGATGACATGCTCCTCCCTCACCTGACTGTCCAGGAAGCTATGATGGTGAGCTTTAATGTAATTGAGCAGGAGAAAATGTAAAAATCCCTGTGTGCTGTACATGTGTTCTTACTCCATTATCTCTATTTGATCCTACTCAGTGAAAGTGCCTGGACTTTGATGATGCCTTGAATTCCATTTCGAGCTCATTCTTCTAAGGATTGTCTGAGCTTTTTTAGCTGCATAATTTTCAATTTGTGACCAGCGTTATGATTTGAAGGAGAGCTAAGGCTCTTCTCCTCAGACCTCCTAGAGAATGGACCCTGAAATTCTTAACAAATGAGATTTTGTAGGGACCATCTGTTTTTACTTGGTGAATATCCTCGTCTCTCTCTTTCTCCCCATCTTCCATGTTCTGACTGCTAGTTGTTATTTTACTTCATCATGATCTCACTGCTCTTTCTACTCTTTGTATCTTTTCTTTAATAAAGGCATTGTATAAAATCTCTTTCATTTCTTCATGGGAAAACAACTGGAACAGAATAATTCCAAGACATACAGACAATGTAAATTCTTCTTACTGTTTTTCATCATAGCATTCATGGCCAAGCTGACCAGTTATTCTATAAGTGCCTGTTGCTCATCTTGAGAAATGAGCCAGTTTTTCTCAGAGATGGTTACCCAAATAAGGCTAAGGTTGCTTACACTGTATGCTGGCATCAATTCACAAATTTCAAAACCAGGAGAAATAGTTTTTATGTAGCTGATTTTCTGCATACACTCTTTTCTGTGAGGAAGTTTTTCTTTTGTTTATTTGAGTGTTGTAGTCAAAATCCCACAAGACCACTTTTGTAGAATTGGGCCCAGATTATACTTGCTGTCTAAATTAATCAATCAAGGCTCTGACAAAAATAATTACCTAACAGTTTTAATTGCTTTTAATAAAGGTTAATCATGATGTTTTTTTGGAGCTGCCTCTCAGGACAGCCAATGACATCCTTCACAAGATTATTTATTTCTGTACTCATTTGTTTGCATCCTGGAGAAAGGCAGAGTTGAGTTTTCCTTATGACAGGGATGAAGCACAAATAAACTGTGTTCCAGTGTTGCCTGGGAAGTTATCTCCCATCTTCCTCTCAAGCTCTTTGACTTGCAGAATGTCCTTTTTTCTAATATGCTTTTTGTCAGGTGCTCCAGTGATTGCTTAAATTAAATTATACTCAGTAACTGCACAGGAATATGTCATGCTTGTGATTTGACTTTAGGTTTGCTTATGGGTTGAAAGAAGTTGTTTAAAGGATATGTTGGGATGTTGTGCCTGGGACCAACCCTGCAACTAACTGGTGTCTGTGCTTCAGACTAGTTCAAAATCAAATTCCATTGTTTTTGCATTCCAGGTATCTGCTCATCTGAAACTTCAGGAGAAAGATGAAGGGAGGAGAGAAATGGTATGTACACTGCCTATCAAACTGATAATTTTGGAGGTGCCAAAGAGCCATGAAATGTAAAGCAGACATTTTTATCTAACGTGGAGTTTCACTGAACTTGTAATGATAGAATAAATCATTACCTCAAAGCTGACAGGTGTCAGTAGGAGGGAATATAGGGAATGTTTACTTCAATCTCCATGAAAGTTGCTTTCAGCATGAGGCTGTAAAATTGTAAAAGATGTACTGAAATAAATTCAGTGGCTTTGTAAGATTCCTTTTATTGTACCTTAGCACCTTAGATGGTCTTACATGCATGTCTGAGGGCTCAGGCATCTCCTGTGTGGTGAGGTAAATGTCATGTGTGAGAATGGTGAGTGTAGGCCTTAATCTTTCCAAACATTAGTGAGAAGCTCAGCAGTTCTTGTAACTGCTGTGGAAATATCTGTCCTCATGGTTGAAATAATAGATCTTTATGGTTGTGCTGGTGGTTGTTTTGTTGCACTGGACAACTTAAAGCAGTTGCAATTCAGATCAGACAAATGGATTTTGGGGCTGTGTTGGGTAACTGAGGTTTGGACAAGCAGAAAACCAGGTAGAGCAGGCACATATCCCTCCTAAATCCCGTGAATGAGTCCACAATTGAGTCTTAAACATTTGCTGCACTGTCCTGCTTCTGCCTGCTGCTGGCACAGGACTTTCCTGAGGGGAGAGAGAAGTCCTGGTGTGTTTTTGCCTACAGAGACCTATAACCCCACTGCACCTGCAGTAGAAAGTGTGCTCTTCTTCACCCATCCATGGTGAAAAGTACCCACTTTTCCTGAAATGTGAAAACTGTGCCAACTTCCTAGGCAGAACAGCTGGTTTTGTGACTGTATTTGTCTGTTTTTATTTCCAAAATGGAGCAATTGACATTTCTTCAGGCTCAGAGAATCCTTGAAAATCAAGAAAAGCTCCAGAGAGGAAAACTTAATGGAACTCAACATATGTTTGGTAACTCAAGATTGACTGGATTCTCTCAAATGCCTTTTTTTTTTTTTAAATAAGTTAAACATAGATTTTTTCCTGGAAAACAAAATTCTTTAGAAACAACTGTTGATTTTATTTTTACTTTGAAAGTCTTAAGTAATTTACACTTTAGTAAGTTAGCCCGACTGAGTTAATTCACTTGTTCACACTGTCACTGTAATTAAAAGCAGCTCTTTGGAGGAAAAAAATGTGCTGTATGTGTTTATTCAACACATATTAGGATGCCAATCATTTTCTAGTGTTACTGGCCTGTGCTGGACTAGCTTTTCATGTTATTGTTGTAAATTGTAGCATAAATATTTATTATAAAAAAATGTTATGAATTCATGCACTTGTGCTAGCAGGATTACAGACTCTTGTTTAAAACAGGGACAAGTTAAAAATCCCCCAGTGAACCATAGTTTATGTTTCTAGTTGGCCTAGGCTGTGCTGCCTGTGTCCTGTAGAATCCTTTCTGGAGATAAAGGGAATGAGATGATTGGGATCTTCTTTCTGAGAATGAGCATTAATGGGGTTTGTTCTATTTCCACGCCCTCTCACTGAGAGAGGTAACTCCTGGAAATAAAAACCTAGACAAGCACAGGGTCAAGCCCTGGTTGGTCTAACTAATTTTTACCATGTCAGCCATCCTTTCTGGAAAACTCTCTCCATCCAAGCAGTTAATGCTTTCAAAAATGATGGGCTCCTTTTCCCTATACTTCAGTGAATGCTAAATGTCTGGGGTTGCTTTCTACCTTGGAAGTGGTAGACTCTTTAATTGCATGAGCAATGTAGCTTGGATTCACCAATTTTTATGTCCATGCTTTTACTGATGGGAAAAACTATTTTCCTTATAAGGACTACCAGGCCAGATGTACAGTCACTGAAAAACAAGAATTCATAGTGTTTGGGATTGTTCTGCTTTGGCTCCAAAGACCTTGGGCAAGCTGTGCCCTTCCTGAGGCTGTGCCTTGAGGAAATCCCAGACATCTGAGACTGCATGTGACAACTGAATTGACTCTGGGGAGAATGAAAACACTTAAAATCAGCAGCTGCACTTTAAAGTGTAGACTGTGAAGAACAGATGAGATAAAGCAGGTCACTGCTCTGTAGAAACCCCCGATTTCTGTTGTACAGTTCTCCAGTCCCTTGTAGATACAACTTAGAAGTTCTATTGAAAGAAACTTCTTGGTTTCCCTGTGTCATAAGCCCTCACATGCTGCTCAGCTCTTTTGATGTCAGTCCCATATCCATATGGGACTATAGAAGAACTAATAACAGCTATAGAAGAACTGATTTCCACTCCATTTTCACAGGCAAGGCCTCTTTGCTGAGGGAAGTCATGTAGGACAAACAGGTAGAATTTGGGTCAAAATAGAACATGATAGGTGGTTAAACCCCACTGAGTCTAATAAATGCTACATTAGGTGGAAAAAGGCTTTGATGTGTGGACGATGAAACAAAGTTATGAGCTAGTTTACAATCCCCATGGAAATCAGTGAGGGGATTTCAGCTGGGTTTTGTTCCTGACACCTTGGAATGTTGTGTTTCCTGTAGGTAAAGGAAATACTGACAGCCCTCGGTTTGCTGCCATGTGCCAATACGAGGACTGGGAGCCTTTCTGGAGGCCAGAGAAAGCGTCTTGCCATTGCTTTGGAGCTGGTGAACAACCCCCCTGTCATGTTTTTTGATGAACCAACCAGGTACTTCAAGGCCAAAAATGAAAGACGGACAAATACCGCTTTATGTGGCAGAACAGCGCCACAGAAAAGTTATTCACCTCTAAGTCCTTGGAAAAAAAGCTCATTTTGTGTTGCCTGTAGGCACTGAATAAGCCACAAGAAATAGTTTGATTTGGGTACTTAGTGCCTTGGGTCACTGCTGGAACTGCTGGACCATGGGACTATAAATAATATTTAAAGGAGACACAAACTGACACAGGAGGGAAGAGAAAGAAGAAAATATTTTCAGATTGTGGCATGAGTTTTCTTTTTCAAGCAAAGGTAGCTTGAATATAAACACTTTAAAACGTGACTTCAAGTAATGAATATGATCAGTCTAGGAGGAGGCTGGGAAAGCTATAAATATATATCTATTCATTAAAGTTGGAAGAATTTAAATCTGCAGTCTTAAAATGTAGAAGGTCCCTTAAGGCAGCTTTGAGAATACTCTGTTTTTCATTCTCAGGCATGCTTCCAACTTAATTAAGAGACCGATGGAGAAATACAAACATAAGGTTGGCGTATGATAAAATTAAACTGCTACAGAGAAAAATGGTAAAAGGGTAATAATGAGAGACCAAGTAGCAAATCCATGTGCTAGTTTTGTGTGGTGCCTGTGGACCTGTGGATAACAAATTTCTTTCTTTTTATTCAGTGGCTTGGACAGTGCATCATGTTTTCAGGTTGTCTCTCTGATGAAGGCTTTAGCCCAGGGTGGCAGGTCCATCATCTGCACAATCCACCAGCCCAGTGCAAAACTGTTTGAGTTGTTTGATCAGGTACTGTTCTAAAACTTCCTCTCTTTGTATGGCTTAAGTAAATTATACTTTCAAGGCTGCACTTTTTTAAGTGAAAACATGAAGAATTTTGGTCTATAGCTGCAAATCAAATAAAGAAATTAAATAAATAAGGGCTAAATGTACTTTATGATTATGTTTTTTCCTTCTTCTCCAACTGTTTCCATTACTTGCATGTAATATTTCTAGAGAATCTGGCTGGTATATTTGTGAAATCATGATTATTGCACTTGTGATTATCATGCCTTCACTCACCACTGCTTCTGTGCACGGTGCTGTCAGTAAAGTAAATTAGATTAACGTGAAAGCAGGAGAGCTTTAGTGTCAATGTATGCAATATTGCTAGTAGATATTCTCATCCTTGATACACAGGTATAGATTCAGAAGAGTTTACTCACATGAAGCCATAATGATTCAAATTAAGTCAGTTGGAAAACTTTTCTCCAACTTTACAAAGGGATGTGGACCATGTATGTTTAGATTATATACCAATTTACTTTAGTCTTGTTAGAAGATTTAAATTAGACCTGTGAGAGCTGAGAGAAAATCAACTACACCCTAGGTGAACAAACTCTTGCAGACTGCAAGTCTGTCAGGGAGGTTTGTTCAAAATCAATAGTGTGCCTAAAAGTAAGAATAATGAAGCTGTTTCCCATTGCTGTGCTGTCCCACCTCTCCTTCCATTCCTGCATTCATCAGCCTCATCTCCCAGACCAAAATATCCATAATTAAATGGAAATTAAATGGCTTGACTCTACGGTTTCTTGCCTATTTTCAGCATGTGTCTAAGGCTGGAATTAGTGCATTTCTGTGTTAATGTGCTTTAAGTCCTGGAGGGAATGTTTGCAGGATTCAAGCCTTAAGCATTTAATTTTCCATTAGTCGTAATTCCATGCAAAGGTAATTTCAAGTGGTGACTAATCTTCCCAAGGTGTTCGTTCCACAGGGACAAGAGGATGTTATTAGGTTCATGGATTGGTGTCATACAGGTAGCAGGTTCACATATTTTGATACTATTTCACATTTTTCTTTTTTCCTTTTCTTTTCTTTGCCTTGTTTTCCAGCTCTATGTTTTAAGTCAAGGTCAATGCATTTACCGTGGGAAGGTAACAAACCTAGTCCCTTACTTGAGAGATTTGGGTTTGAATTGCCCAACCTACCACAATCCAGCAGATTTTGGTAAGGACCAGTTGAATAGTTCATTTAATTTAGTTTGTATTACATTAGTGCCTTGAGGGTAATGGGGGCCATGGTGTGTTTTACACTTTTATACATATATTCTTACGTGCATGTCTATATATATGTACCAAAATTCAAAATAAAATTATTCAGATTTTTTTTCCTAAGTAATTTGAATGCCATCTAGTGGTGCAATTTAGTGAATATTTCCCTGTGGTGGAAGTTTAGGTTCAGGAGATGAAAGATAAAGCATATTCCTTACTGTTTCATAGTATTTAATCTTAGTGGCTTTTCAAAGTGGCTCCAGTATATGCTGTTGTTTTTAATCTTAAACAATAGCACTCAGAGTGTTTTCAGTATTGCTTCTTGACACCAAGGAAGCTGTAAGGATGACAAAAGTAGACTTTTATAATTTTTTATTACCTAGACTTCCCTCTAAAATGGTTCACTTAACTTCCAGGATGAAGAGACCACTCTGAAGATTTATAGGAAGCTGTATTTAAATTTTTTGTGTGCTTATGAATTTGCATGGGGCGTTTTAGAGCCCGTTCTAGACAAAACTTCTGTTTCTCTCAGTGCTACAGAATCAAGGGGTTCTAGTAGTGTAAACCAGTAACTTAACCCCCTGTTTTTTGTAGTTATGGAAGTAGCATCTGGTGAATATGGAGACCAGAACAGCCGGCTGGTCAGGGCAGTGCGGGAGAGGATTTGTGACACCGACTACAAGAGAGATGTGGGTGGTGAGAACGAGTTGAACCCCTTCCTCTGGCACCGGCCTTCTGAAGAGGTATTTTGTGTGTCACAACTAATGGGCATGGCTTGAGGCTGGAGGGGGAGGAAGAGAATTTAAATCCATGGCCAGTGGAGGTTTCTGGGCACGTTTGGCTGATGCGGGAGGGGTTTTGTGAATGAAAACTAAGGGAGATACTGCCAAGAAAGATGTTTATCCTGTGGTGTGTTTCCACAGGATTCCTCCTCCACAGAAGGCTGCCACAGCTTCTCTGCCAGCTGCCTAACCCAGTTCTGTATCCTCTTCAAAAGAACTTTTCTCACCATCATGAGGGATTCGGTAAGAGTGCCTTTGTAATAACTTTTGTAGCCAAAAAGGTGTGAGGTGGTGTAATACTCCCCAAAGGTCCTGTCCAACAGTTTATCCATGAAGATTATCACAGAATTTCAAAGGAAAAAGACTGGTCTTTCGGTGTTGCTGTTAACTGTACCATTTTCATTGTGAGTGACAGCTTTCTCCACAGGACTCAGAAGCATCTGGCCTAAAAACATAAAGCTTAAATACCTTCCGTGCTGTCAGGTCTCTTTTAATCCTACTGAAAAGAGAATGAGAACTTGTACTAGTGTGTCAAAAAATTAGGTTTTCCAGAAAATTCAGTATGACAGAAATAATAACTTCAGTGTGATGTAAAGTTAATACTTGAAGTCTATTTTTGGAAACAGAATATTGGTAGATAAAAATTTTGCTTCTCTGAAAAGGCAACATTTCTGTTCTCACACATTTTTTATGTCAAGATAAAGTAAGTGTCATAATGAATTTCTTCATTCCCAAGGAAAATAAAAGCATATCTTTCACCTTTTTTCTTAAACAGCCCCCATCAAAATTACAAGCCCTGCAGAGTTCATATATGTTCATTAAATGTTTTGGGTACCTAGATTGCTTTAACAAAATGCAAAGGGACCTCAATCATTTTTTCTTATCTCTAAGAAGCTGAGTTGTGTGTGAATTTAAGAGACAGGACTATTCACATTGTCTGAGCGATGTTTTGAAATGTCCTCTAGAGAGGATTCTCCCTTCATTAAGACTTGAGCTTCCTCAACACAACTTAGATGCACAGCACACCTATCTGAGGAACTCACCTGTGCACAGGTGTTGGGACTGCTTGGCCAAGTGCTTTTCTCTGTGCCAAATTTGCAATTTGACAAGTGTAATGAAGGTTTGCTGCTTTTTCTGTGTGTTGGAGGGTTTCCAGTGCTTTACATGAGAGGGGGAACAGACAATATACACATTATACATAGACAATAATTTGATTACACAACACATACGTATTTATCTATACTACATATAAAATAATTTGACACACCTGTCCTCAGAAAAGGGGACAGGCAGGTAATACATCTGTATTGGTGGGCACGTGGTGGATTCAGATCAGGTAGTTTAGATACTAAAAGTAGTTGAGCCATGTGAGATGAGCTCAGCTTCACTGAGCTCCAGCTGCTGCAGCTACATTTTCCACTGCACCCAGGCAGGAATCTCTTTAGGACACTGCTGTGCCCAGTGTAGGCATGTCCACAAATGCCACAGGCCTGGAAGAAGCATCCTGGACTCCTGTGTCCAGGCCTCTGTGTCACATACCCAGAGTATTCCTTTCCTTTCACAAAGGGAAATGCTGTATGGAAACTCATAGTGAAAGCAATCAGCTGTTTTCCCTGCTGCTCTGGTTGGGAAGATGTGGCACAACCATGCAATTCCAGAGATTAGGAAGAATCTGATTTCCAGACTATACATATATATATATAATGTCCATTTGTTGTTTTGCCAGCACATTTCTTTGCCATGACTTGTTCTCCCTTGCTGTTTTACGTAATAGTGCATTTGTCAAAAAGTATTAATTAAGTTAATGAATTAAGATCAGGGGAAACTGTAACTTATGTTCTGATGCATAGATTGAAGAACATTGGAGTTTTCTAAGATTTTTTTTCCTGCTCAACTCTAAAGGCATGCAGTTGTTCCCAATTTTATTATTTCTTTTGTTCCTCCAAACCTCTTGTAGGACTACTATATTGCAGAGAAGGTACAGGAAGCAAATTTATGCTTGATGAGGTTAATTTGGTCTATAAAAGCCTTTCTTCTGTCAGGAAATTTATCTTTTAGTCAGAGAGAAAGTCTCCTTCTGATCCATGAGAACCAGTGACTCCATGACATTGTCAGACTGAGAGATTTCAGGTTGCAGCATTTGCAGTTTCTGCCTGTATTTATTGGAAGAAATTTTCATGTGTCTGATTGCAACTGGGAAGTTCATAGTTTTCCTTAGCTGAAGCCAGTTTGCCAGTAGCAAATGAACACTTCCCATGTCACGGGGGTTGGAAATAAATGATCTTTAAGATCCCTTGCGACACAAACCATTTTGTAATTTCTGTATCAGTTCTTCTGGACACAAGTACTCTTTTTTCCTGCAATCTGTACATCTGATTTCAGCCTTATTGCCATTGTTTTTGAGCCCAGACCTTCTGATCAGAAATGCCACTCTTTCCTTGCCTGTAGGTCCTGACACACTTGCGTATCACCTCACACATTGGCATTGGGCTGCTCATCGGGTTGCTCTACTTGGGCATTGGCAATGAAGCTAAAAAAGTCCTCAGCAACTCCGGCTTCCTCTTTTTTTCCATGTTGTTTCTCATGTTTGCTGCACTCATGCCAACTGTCCTCACCTGTGAGTACCAGCAATTCTCTTACATCAGTGGGGAAGGAGATTGCAGGAAGGTGGGAGGGTGTTGTAATGTGTCTGTTTTGTGTAATAGAACATTTGATTTGTGCTTCTACTTCTAAAACAGGTGAGGGATAAATCTTGCACCCACAGAAGCACTGCTGTGTAGAGGCAAGCAGAGATAGGCTTGGCCTGTGGCCCTTCTCTCTCCCCAGTTTTGCCAGTGTTTCTCAACATGGTTCACTGTTACAGTCCTGGACTGGAGTTTCCCCTTGTGCCAAGTGCATCTCAGCCATGTCCTGAGCTTGTGGTTGGTCTTAGAAAAGACATAATAATTTCTCTAGGACTTCTAAGTCGAAACTGCTCCATAAAATCAATTTATTTATGTGGTGTCAGAAGCAAATTCCTGCAGTATGGGCTGTTTGAGAGTATGAGACTTCCTTTGGGAGAGCTGATACTTTGGATTCCCTGTTGGACCAAAAAGGAATAACCAAGTTCTTTTAAGTTTTGACACCACTTATAATTGAAAAATACTCTTTAATGGAGTTTCAGATCATGTGAGTAGACTGGTCTATAGTTTAAACACTGAGCAGCTCTCAGGGCTGACCTCTTACCTTTCATTACAAACCACTGAAACTGTTGCTGCTCCATCAGAAACCTGAGAGTTCCAGTCCCACCATGGGACTGCAGGAGTGCAGGGTTATAGATAAACTGTGTCATTATATGCAGCAATACTGCACACTGAGAATCTAACAATAATTTGTGTTCTCTGCAGTCCCCCTTGAGATGGGAGTATTTCTCAGGGAGCATCTGAACTACTGGTACAGCCTGAAAGCCTATTATCTGGCCAAAACCATGGCTGATGTTCCTTTTCAGGTATGTGCTCTGCTCTTCAGTAAAGTAACAACCATTCAAGTTCATGACAAGCCCACTTCCCAAGAAGATCAGTACTAGTATTTTATCCACCCAAATAGTGGAGAAACTGTGCATATGTGTCTGCTGAAGCTTCAGGGCCAGATCAGAAGCACCCTGAGAGGGCAGGACTTCACAACAGCTGAGACCGGACCCAATATTTTTTTCTTAATAAATAGATTACAGTCTTTGCTTTTTTGCAGAAGGGGAATTGAAAAGGGTTGTGGGTGAGTAGAATCTGTTTTTCAAGCAAGCAGTAACATAGATACAGTCTGTGGCAGACTCTTCAGCCGTGCCTGTCATGTAATGGAAAGACAGAGAGCTGTGGATTAGTTAGAACTCTCCATGTTTTTGTTTTACTCAGAATAGCAGTAAATTTTTGGCTTTAATGGACTAACTCTGAGTGTATCTCCTTGCAGATCATGTTTCCTGTGGCTTATTGCAGCATTGTGTACTGGATGACCTCACAGCCATCCGATGCTCTCAGATTTGTCCTCTTTGCAGCTTTGGGAACCATGACATCCCTGGTGGCTCAGTCCCTGGGCCTCCTCATAGGTGCAGCCTCTACATCCCTCCAGGTACTGATGGTGTTCTGTGGTCTCACGGGAACCCTGCTGTCTCATAACACTGCTTTCTGTGACTGCTGCTGTGTCCCCAAGATATTTATTGAAAAGTAACAGGCCTAAAAAATTTGTCTTGGTGTGATAGAGCTACTTGATATTTCCCACTAGTGTCAAACGTGAGGTTCTGAAGTTCCTGCCCAATCTGAATGGGGCTGTGCCTGCCCCTAACCATTTGGATTGTCACTTCCTCTTCATCCCAGACTGAGCAAGTCCTGGAAATTGCAGGACTGATGCACTTCTGTGCCCCTACAAAGTGGAAGTAGGATCAGTATCTCAGGAGAAGGTTCTTCTGTACACATCAAAAAAGGTTGCAGGGTAAGAAAAGGCTTGCCCTAAACCCAAACTTCTGCAGAGGGAGGGAGAAAAGCAGCTGTTGGCATGACTGGAAGCTGGCAGTGTAACACCATTCTGCTTCTTGTCAGGAGATGTGCTGAGGTGCCCATTCCACAGCAGAGCTGTTGTGTGGTAACAGATGATGCTGACTTCAATATGCATTCATGATATCAACATTTCTGCAGTAGAAGATTTGATTCCCTCTGTGTGACACCCTGTGGATGTCAGCATAGCCCTGCTGAGTGATCCCTGTGCTTCTGCTCTTCCCAGAAATACCTCCATGGCTCTTTGGCCTGGAGGGGATGTAGAGAGGACAGGCTGGAGTTTGGTCCAGATCTGTCATCCCCACCAAAGCCACACAGATGGACATATTCCTTATCCTCTTCACAGTGTTTTAGGGCCAGTTGAAGCTACTGTTCGTGTGGAATTTAATGAGGAGGGAGTTCTGTGTGTCCTCAGTAGGGAGTGAGTGAGAAAGGATAGTATTTAGGAGAGGGGTCTTGTACCCGGAGAGGCAAATGAATCACAGTGTCCATCTGGCTCTGTAAACTTCTTGGTGGATTCATGTCCTTCAAAGGACAGATCCCAGCACAGCAGTGTTGTCAGCTAGTGGGAGGGATTAGGAAGATGAGAGGAACCCCTTTTCCTCCACTAACAGCACTGCCCCCTCACAAGAAATCTCATAAGAAAAAAAAACCGGTAATTTTCTAGTATTTGGAACTGTGATAATTTTGGGGAGTAGCATTACTGCCAACGTCATGGAACAGCAAGTTAATTTTGGGGTTTTTTTTCTCTGTTTGTCTGACAAGAGACTGTCTTTCCTTCTCCTCACAGGTGGCAACTTTTGTGGGCCCTGTTACTGCCATCCCAGTTCTTCTGTTCTCTGGATTTTTTGTCAGCTTTGATACCATCCCAACATACCTCCAGTGGATGTCCTACATTTCCTATGTCAGGTACTGCTAGGGAGGCCTCCAACCTCCTATCTGGAAATGCTGTTTGCTTGCCTTGGCTTGGTTGGTTGGTTATTTTAAGTGCCAAACAGGCTGTTTTACAGCATGTTCTTTTAAGAGTATAAACATAGGTATGATGTAACCACATCATGTCACTGCATTTTATGTTGTATATGTTGTGAAATAAATAGGAACAGGTTATTGGCCACAGGTCCATATCAGTCCCTTTGAAGTCAGTGGGACTGCACAGTACACAAATCCTCCTGGATTTTGCAGTAGTGGATTTCTGAAATAATAGGGACAGTATCCCCAGCTGAGAAATTGATGCCAGCACCTCATTTTGGATGAAAATGTTGCTGTATCCTAGATAGACTTGTTGGATAAAGGCCTGTTTTTAAGTTTTCCAGGAGCACTGCCACAAGAGACTTGAGATTTGTGTCACCTCTAATTTTAACCAGTGTTTTAGGATCCATGGGCACCCTATATCCTATCTATGTCACTCTTGCTGTCTGACTCAACTGTTGTAAGATGGGATGATTGCCATCAGGAATCCTCTGGAGGCTAACACAGAGGGAAAGTTTAGACTAGACACTGAAATGTTTGTAGCTGTAATTAGGAGAGGTGAATTTTCCCATCCCCCTTTTCCTCACCCCGTCCAAGCTGCACTGTTGCTGGGAAAAACTAAGCAAAATTATCCTCTCAGTTTGCAAGTGAGGTCTTACACAGACACTTACGAAAGATAACGAGGCTGCACCCTCTGAATTAATACCTAGAATTCAAAATGAAGCCTTAAGCTGTTGCCTAGCCTTTGTGGGGTTTTCTGTAGCCAGAGGGAGCTATCTTGTGCATGGGATCCACGATGGCTTTTCTGCTTGCAAAATCAAATGCTGAGTGCACCCAATGCCAGGGGAGATGTGGGAACATTGTTAGTGAAACCATTAATGCATGGAGAAAAAGAGATGAGACGTTCCAGATTGACACTGGTTTTAATATTTCTGACTTCAAACCATAATTGTATCCCTGTTGCTTATTTTAAAAAAAAGAGAAAATTAATTAATGATGTCACTTTTAAAAAAGAAATTTCTGAGAATGAGCCCAAATTAGGCTGCTTTGTGTTTTAACACTTTTCTTCAGATACATTGCTCTGTACACTGATTGGAAGCATTTAAAGGCACAACTTCTGTCCTTGTTCCATCTTACATAAAATGCCAGTGACATGTCATGTGCTTGATTGTAACAGGGATAGAACTTTGCCCCAAGACATGTGTGTCAGTATGGTATTGAACCTCCTGGTGTTTCAGCTGACCTCTCATAGGGATTGTGTCCCTAGAATATTTCTGAACAGATCATCAGGACTTTTCCTTGTAATCCATCCTTCTTCCTTCCAGGTATGGGTTCGAAGGAGTTATTCTCTCCATCTATGGACTGGATCGGGAAGATCTGCATTGTGACAAAGACGACACTTGCCATTTTCAAAAATCAGAGGCCATCCTGAGAGAACTGGATGTAGAAAATGCCAAACTTTACCTGGACTTCATCGTTCTCGGAATTTTCTTCTTCTCTCTGCGCCTAATTGCCTATTTTGTTCTCAGATACAAAATCCGAGCGGAGAGGTAAAGGAGAAGCAGCTAAACCAACGCAGTAGGGAGATCTTTAGACATGCAATAGAGGGCACTTGACATTGTCTCACTGTGGCAGGCTGGTCCCCAGTGCCCAGCCAGATGCTGTTCTGACCGAGCCCATGGAAAGCCACAATGGGATAGTGGACACACAGTGTTAAGCCAATCAGTCCAGCTGGGTTGGGTCATGTTTTCATTACACTTTCTAGCTTTAACTAGGAAGAAGAAGAACTAGAAGGGAATTTTACACTGCAGAATATCAATACCGAGGCAGCGTAACTGTAATGAAAAAAACCTGCCTGCAGGAGCTTTCCTTATGAAAACCAGTTTTGGGATAAGGTCACTAGGATACTAGTCCTGGTAGCCAGAATAGTATAATGTCGTCTTTAGTTGACAAGGTAATGAGATGCAAAATGAGGAATGCAAAGAAAGTAGGATTCTCTCATCTTTTTAAAATCCAGAGTTTCATCTTTGCAGTTTTCTATGTATTATTTTGCAATTCTTTTCCACAAAATTACCCCTTCTGGCCAAAAGTCTGTAAATGTATTAATAAGGTAAAGACATCTTTTTAATATGGATACTTTTTTAAAACAAACCTGAAGTGATTCAAGTAATTATTTTTGTTTCTGTCTGAGTTTAGAATTCTGGTGCTTTACTTGTCGAGCTGGTCTCATATCTGAAAACTGTAATAATAGGAGGAAAAGGCAGTTTCTGGGTCTGCACTAAGCCTGTGGTCCTATTTGGAAGCATCACTGAATAGCACACACAGCCAGACATGTCCAAGCTGTCCCTGAATGATTGGAAAAACATTATTTTGCAGTGTCTTTTAAATCCTTGGTGTTTGTGATATTTAAAATACTAACTCTGCTCATTATCTGTTTGATCTACCTCCTGTGAAAGAAAAAAATCAAAGCACTCCAAGGCTCATTTTTTTTCTTAAATTATGAAAGCAGAATCTATTCCTAAAGTGGTTGTTAAAGCCTGATGGAGCACAAGAGCTGGCCAGAGATCAAAGCTTGTTAAAACACTTGTGACTGCCTCATGTGGAAGTGGTCATTTTATCTGCAACACACTGTGTACAATATTCCTCAAAATATACAAATGACCTTGTAATTCTGCAGGTCTGATTATGCCAAGCAGTTTTGTTCTGATTCCAAAGTCTACATGAACAACGTGGGAATTGATAGCTAATTGGTCTAAACATGAATGAAACGGTTGTTTTGCCTATCTCACCTTTGTAAATTTGGCGGGGGGAATTCTGGTCCCAAGTTGATGTGAATTTTGTCACTGGTTTCCATGGGTTTCAATTTTCAACCCAAAATGAAACCGTGAGGTGACACCTTGGTGAATTTCTGTGCAAATTCCACCCCCTTCTGCCATCACTGTGAATTTATTTTGGTGTCCCAGACCTGTGAGTGAGACCTACACATGCTGTAAATGCATTATTCCTATCAGGATGCTGAAGTCCTGTAGGTTGGAAGCAGCTCAATGTCAGCAAACCATTCAGGAGCTCAACAGCTCATGGCAGTAGAGTAGGTAAGAGAGACCTCGTGCATCTGCTGGCCCCCAGCACTCACAATTCATGGTCTGTTTTCAAAGACTCCATGGCTACGTCTGGACTAGTGACATAAACAGTGCCAGGGCCAGCTCTGTTAGTCCTCAAACAACTGGGGCTGATAGGAATGGTCCCTGTACTCACTTCCAAACAGAGTCCAAACATTGTCTGGAAAAGCTCTGGCTGTGCTGGGCTGCAGCTCTGCCATTGTTTCCCAGTTTTTCTGGACAGTGCCCAGGCTCTGTTTAATTTGCCAGTACAGATACAGACCATGTGTATCTGTTAAACTCAGGACGTTTGAATTAACCTGTGTTCTGGAAGACTTTAAATCAAGTCACATATTTTAGGTAGGTTAGCTGAACTTTCCCCAGAAATAAGACTTTTGTCAATCTTTACCGTAGAAGAAAACCAAATTCCTTGCACAGCCTCTTTGCATAATTTTTGTTGCTGTTTTTTTCTCCAAAAGCCTTTGCACAGCTCTGCGGCTTTTCCAGGCGTAATCACAAGCAGGTATGGACCTATATGGCTGTCAGATTTGAGAAATTAAGAATTTTAGCTATTCTAAATAATACCCATAACCGTGAACAGTTTGTAAATAATTCACAACCTGAAATCCCTTGGCACAACGTGCCTTGATTATTTCAAGACTCTCTAAAGTATTCATGAATATTTTACAGGCAGTTCAAACACTGTTTGCAAGCAGACAAAAGACTGCATTTGCCAAATTACTCTTTGGTTGCACACTGCTGGTCCAGCTGTAGGCTGGTTGAGTATGGCAGAGTGTGACATCCATGGCATGAACCTTCAGGGTTCATGTGTTGTGTTTACCAACACCATTTACCAAATACACACTGAAAATCCCTCGCAGGGTTCCAAAGGAGGTAACTTTGCTGACATCTCAGCGCTGGGAACCCACACGATGCTGTTTTCTCCCACCTAGAGTAGTTTAGCAGTACGAGTTCCTTGGATGATAACTTGTTATCTGTGCCTGTTCCTCTCTCTGTAGACTTTTTTTAGTTTACCTCTTTGGTCTGCAACATGTCACTCTGTAACTCTGTATTGTGTTATGGTAGCCAAAAATCTGGTCCTCCTTGGGGTGTTCCTAAGAAAATGCGTGCCCTGGAATATTTTTAGTTAGATATGCTTTTTCCCAGCCATCTGCTGACAGCATTTAGCTGAAAGTTACTATTCCAAGGAACACTCAGATTGTAGTATCCCACTAAAGAAATAATTCTCTGGGAATTCAGTGGTACTCATAGATGAGATAATCATTCTTTCCCTCCTTAGCTCACTAATTAACTAATGATCTCCCTTTTGTCACTTCTGTGGGGCAGGAGTATTTAAAATCCATCCCAATTATGTGTTCATATATGCAAAGATTTTTAACATATTCACATGTTATTTTCTCTTTATGTGGCTCTTTTTATGTGGAATTAAATTCTAACAGGCTGGTATAAAACACATTCCCAGGCTAATGGGCTGAGCACACGTGCTGTAGAATTAAACAGCACATGGTGAAGCTCTGGAGGCTTCACGTGGAAGAAGAATAAGGCCAGCAAGGTTCTGAAGTCTTCAAATCCTCAATTTATATAGCCATATATAAAGAGCCATAAACTGCTTGAAATCAATGCCATTATTACAATTAAAACCAATCACAGTCTGGCTAAAAGTTGTGTAAGAGGCTAAAAGGTTTTAAAGGTCACTTGAAGACTGAATGTATGACTTCTGTTGGGATTGCAGGAAGACTTTAGTGTTCTGTTGGCCTCCTTGTTTTATTTTGACTTGTTTTGACATATTGCTTTGGTTACTAGGTGCATCAGTTAAGACTTTAGGTGCTTCAAATGGTTTTTTTGGTTTTTTTCTTTGTGGAAACTTGCAGGCAATCTGAAACATCCTGAAAGCTTTTAAAAATAAGTTGAAACATTATTATTTACAGATAAATAAAAGATTTGGAAAGCAGATTCTACTCATAAGGAATTGAAAAAAAAATCATCTTTATAGGTCAAATGGAGTCTGCTGCTGAAATCCTCTTCAGTTCTTAGAATTTGGAGCCCAGGTTAACTTTTTTCATTAAAAGAGGAATATATATACACATAATAGGGAGAGCTGGTTGTTTAAGTGGAAGATAATGAACACCTGAGTCCAAGCACTAGAATGTATCAGGTGACTGACAGTTCAAGCTGTGCTTTTGTGTCAAAGTCTGTTCTGAACAGAAATTAATGTTCTATTAAACATTTGTTCCTGGAAAGAAATGTGGCATATACTGACCTGTGGCACCTCAGTGATCCATACCTGGCCTGTTTGCAATGCTAGATGGATGGTTTTGATTCTGAGAAGGGGGAAGGCTGACAAAGCAGATATCCTGGTGGGAGTCTGTTGCAGATCACCCAAGCAGGATGAAGAGGCAAATGGAATATTCTATAAGAAGTCTCGTGATCACCAGCCCTTGTTCTGGTGGGAGACCTTAACTTGCTAAATAACTGCTGAAAATACAACATAGCAGAGAGGAAACAGTCCAAGAGGTTCATGGAGTGTGTGAAAGGTAATTCCTGGCAGAGCTGGTGAGGGGCCAACCAGGGGCTCTGGACTTGTTTGTGAACAGAGAAAGACCTGGGGAGTGATGTGATGGTTGGAGGTTGTCTTGGGCACACTGATCATGAAATTTATAGAGTTTTTGGTTCTTGGAGAGGTAAGCAGAGGTGCCAGGAGGACTGCTTCCTTGGACTTCTGGAAGTCAGATTTTGGCCTGTGTGGGAACCTGGTTGGTTGAGTACCTTGGGAGGCAATCTTGGAGGGCAGAGGAGTCCAGGAAGGCTGGAGATTCCTAAGAAGGAAATCCTGAAAGCAAAGCAGGAGCAGGCCATCTCCATGAGCCAAAAGATGAGCTGGCAGGGAAGAAGACTGGCCTGGTTGAGCAGGGGGCTTTGGCTGGAACTCGGGTAAAAAAATAGTTTATCACCTTAGGAAGAAGGGGCAGGCAGCTCAGGAGGACTGTGAGGATGTTGTGAGGTTATACAGGAAGAAATTAAAAGGGTCAAAGCCCAACTAGAACTTAATCTGGCTATTACTGTAAAAGACAATGAAAAATACTTCTGTAGACACAGCACTAGGGAGAAACCCCATCCTTTATTTGATGCCATTTTCCTACCAGAACATCCCGATAGGGTGCAATTGCTCAGGAATTCCTTTCCTTTAGTTATGTGTGGAGATGCATTTATAAAGTGGGATCATGTGAAAAGCTGTTGGGAACTAGAAGTGGGCAGAAAATGACATCATGTCCTGTGTAACACTTTGTGACAGGCTGATGATCGTGATGCCTGTGACATTGCCACACAGCTCTAGGGAGGGCATGAATTAAGTGCTGAGTGTCACTGAAGTTAATCATGAGCTCTGCTATTAGTGGACAGGGGCAGTAGTATTTTCAGGGATCAACTCCTACTGCCCTCCTCTTAAATACCTGCTTTCATAATACATGAGGAGGTGGTTGTGTTGTATCCCACTGAGTGGTTTTTATAACCCCACATAACATTTTTTGTATTAAATGTCCAAAAGTTTCAGGTCGAGCCTGCAAGCATAGCAAGTTTCATTTTAATTCTGTTTAATACTTTGTTTCTGAAAGTGTAATGGTACCATAGAGCACAAAATCTACCTTCAGTGTTTGTGCTACTTTGAAATCTTACAGTGAATGATAATTTTATGCTGTTTTTCAACTGTAGAACCTTTCTTTAAGAGATTTAGATTAATTAAATTTAGATTAATTTAGACTTCTGTTGAGACCTGTTGCCAGCACAGTAAAACAAAGGGTGACCAGTCAAAATGTGTCTCCTTTGGCACAAGACATGCCCATGGCTCAGCCTGCATTCTCTGCACTGTTTACGCCCTCAAAATCCATCAAGCTTTTGTCAACCCATTTCCTTTCTTGGGGCTTCCATGCAGCTCAGCCCATGCCTAGCAATTGTTTGTGTCCTTATTGCTAGATATTTGTGGTTGCTGTCCATGTGGGGTGTGAAAATGAGCTGCTTGGGAACACCGTGAGATATTTAGAAGTGGAAGAAGACCTTTAGACTTCCTTGAGTTACCAAATACCCAATGTCATGGATCTCTGGGTATGATTTTACTCTTTCAAGTAGGAAAAAAAGTACTAAAATGTCCTTCTAAGCAGATTGCAAGGCAACATGGAAATTTTTACTTCTAAGGTTAACAGAGCTTTCTACTTCAGTGGCATCTGTGATGTCTTTTTTTCTGTCCCCATTGTAGGTTATTTTAGTAGCCCATTTAGAGTAACCATTATACAAACTCCTTTCTATTACTTCCAGAAACCAATTTTCCTGACCTCAGTGATAATTGTACCAGTCTTTAAAAATGTGAATTAGTTGTTGAGCAATTTTTTTTAAATGTGGAAAAAATACTCTTAAATTACGGTGAAAATAAATTAAATTTAAGATTACACTAATATATTTAAGAAGAAGACAACAAGTCCTGCAGTGGAGCCAAGCCTTTACCTGTGTCATAGATTTGTAAAGATTTGTCAAATACCTTATCTGAGTCAGTTGACCTTATTGTGAGATACTGCCCTTGAATCTGTTACTGAATTATTTAACATTTGGTTCTTTTGTTTTTAAAGCAAGAGTCAATGCAAGGTATGATTTTAAATCAGCGTGCTAAAGTGTGCATATTCTGTATATCTAATATGTCATTGTTGTCTCTCGTTTCTGTAATGCATTTGCATTACTATGAATCAATTTTATTATGCTTCTCTAGAGACTATTGCTGCCTGCACGCTGTGATATATTTGCACTGTTGTAGATATATATATATACATACATGTAATTATATTATATAAACCATATCTTTTTCAGGTTGCTTGTTACCTTTGTAGTTTATGCTTACTGGTACAGTGGACCTGAGTAAAAATGTGGGATGTGGGGCATTCTGATGAAATATTACAGTAATAGAGAAATCTTTGTATATTTCTGTATACTTAATACCTGTAAGAAGAGATTTGTATGTGCATTATTTTCCAAACTAGGGCTTTGTTTTCTGAGACTAGAGAACATTTATGATAATGCAACAAAAAATAAAATCAAATAAAGTGTTATTATTTTCAGACAGATGCCTTTGTCCCTGTTCTCTCTAAGGGAAGTGACAGGTGTGGTGGTAGTGGTACGTTTTCACTGTCTGTTCCTTGATTCTGGCAGCTAGGAAGGACATGGAATTGCCTTTTCAGGTGTAAATTGTGGTGGTTTCAGGTAACTCCCACCACACGTGCGTTAGGAAATAGACAGTAAAAATTCTTAAAAACACTAAGTATCGTCATATTGGGTGTTGGAAGTTAGTGATCTTTGAAGTCCCTTCCAACCCAAGCCAGTCTATGATTCCTTGGTCTGACCCTATGAGCAGTGGTCAGTTTTGCTCATTACCTGACAGTGAACAGCAGCACCACACAGGGAAGAGTGCAAAAACAGGGCATCGGGGGGTGCTTCCCTGAGAAATCCTACACAATTTAAGGACTTCCTGAACCAGTGGAATTAATAGTCTTTATATTTTCACCCATCTTTAATGGATTTTTTGTCCACAGACTTACCTGCTGTTCATCTTGTCCATGCTCCCTGGAAGTGTCAGCAGTTGTTCCTCATGCTCTTGCATTACAGGAGGCAGTAAAGGATCATTCCCTGTTTACTTGCTCCTTGGCACTCTGACATGTATAAATTTCTCCCTTCTTCCCAGCTGAAGAGAAACCATGTTTTATTCTGCCAGTCATACCTGTCCATCCCCCATTTTACCAAACACTGTCCAGCCATGCCTGTGCAACGTTCTTCTGCAGCCTTCTGTGCATTTCTGTCACCATGAAAGTCTCCAGCTAGTTTAAAAAGCCAGTGTTTTTCCTGTCATGTTTCTCCTGAAGACCCACATTGGCCAAGAAATTACATGCTTACTGTGTCTGCTGGACTGCTGCTGGTAGGGAAATTCTTGGGCAGAAAACTCAACCTTTGTAAGGCCTGAAGAACAGCAGTGTCTGGAGGAGGCTTTAGTGTTGCAGTCCTGTGCTTTGCCATATATTTATTTTGTCTGGATGGATTTTCATGCAGCTCTAAGGCTGTTTCATAGTGTTTGTGTGTTGGAGTTAAAGCCAAGCCTAGACAACCTCACTGTCCTTGTGCTACTCCTCCTGATCAACAATATTCCCTGCCTTGGTCACCACAGTTCAAGGATAACAGACCTAACTTTTACAAGTTAGTTAATTGTCCAGTGATAAATAACATGAGCAGTGATGCTTAAAGGATGAATTGCCCTAAGGATGCAATAGGATTGCATTTTCAAGACAATTTTCTCATAATAACAGAGACCATAATTTATGTTCTTTTATGGGCCTGCAAATAAAAGTAGATTGAAGGAATTATGATCCTGAAAACTAAATGCATCCCTGTTCCAACTATTGATCAAGAAGGGAAAAGGAGGAGCAGGAGTCCTTCACAGCCTGAGTGGCAACATAAATTACTTAAAGTATTTTGTATTGCAGTTAATGCTATGAAATAAGCCAACCATGAACTTCTCATTAGCAACACTGCAAAAATTAATACACCTCACATGCAATTACCATCCCCTATGTACTCCAAATGGATTCATAAAATAAAGGGCATTTGAAAATAAAGGAAATTTTATGCTGCACTTTTTAATAGCTGTACATTCAAAACCTGCTTCAGAATGCAGGTTGAAAGATGTGGGATAACAGGGAAGTGGGTACAGTGAGAAGGATCACCTTGTTGAGCATGGGAGGGTACAGGGATCTGAGCAGTGCCCAGGTGAGCAACAAGCAGGTGCTAGTGCTGACAGTTTTTACCACTGACATCTTCCCTTGGGAGAGCCTTAATGAAGAGCTTGGTGGAGAAATGTCTGTTGCCAGCTCTATTTAGGGCAGAAAAGCTGTCAAGGGCTGGATTAGTCAAATTGACACTAATTGCATCAATTTCTATTATTTAGTGTATTTTAAATTTCATGGCTTCACTTGGTTTCTTTTATGTTTTTCTGCGCTTTGAAGGTTTTTTCAAGATCTGTGACTTTTGTTATGCACTGTAAACTTTGTGTGATGGCATTGCTGGATTCCTGCCATTCCAGTTTTGTGCCTGTGCCTGCAAACACATGGGAAGGCTGAGAAAGAAAGTCAATGCTTGATCTTTTCCACAGGTGGAAAATATTATCAAAACATGAAGCTGATCCATGGTCAGCCTCTGATTGCAAAACACCCCATGGAGTTGCACTGTTTGTTTCCCCCTTAATTCTTTCTAGCACAGTCATTCTCTTGTCTCAGTGTCCATTCTTCTGCTCTGCTGGGCAGGTGGGATGAAGCTCCACCTGTTCCTAGAACCTTCTAGCTCATCCCCATGGCCTCTCCAGAGTCAAATTCAAAGTAGATTTCACGGCTTCATTGAGAGCCTTAAAGGTGCTTCTTATCTTTCTCCTGTGTAAGAATCAGCCAGTAACCCCAAAGTGCTTAGAGAAGAAACAAGAGCAACAGGAAAGCTTTTGATTTTGCTTCCTTTTGTCAAAACTAATATTCTGTGTCTTGGTGGAACATCCCTTGGATGGGATGTAATGCCAAGTCTGAAAAAGGGTAATAAGGAAGGGAAGTCCTACTTTGTGGCAGGAAGGATCTGGATTTTACTTACCAAATTTACCTTTTGAGAAGCTTTCTGAAAACACCACAAACCAAAGACATCAAACTGATGCAAACTGCTTTTAAACAACCGTCAGTTCACTCTGGTGGTAAGTCAGACCCAACAAATTTTCATGGGTTTTGAACCTTAAGAATTTACTGCAACAAGTTCAACAACTTGTTTGGTGTTTGACTCAGCTGCAGTGAAATATTTTGGTTCAAGACTTCTGGAGTTTCATTTCAGTTGTGGTATTTTAGAATTAAATCCCTCAAAATTTCTGTTTAGCAAAACTAACTTTTATTATCCTCAGAGATGGAAGCACTTGTTGAAGGAAGCCTGGAAGACCTAACTCAGAGACAGACATGAGCAAGAGCCTGTGTTTGTCTAGTGTCTTCTCCAAGGGGAATTTTCAGGTGCCAGAGTGGGTGTGCAAAGGCTGCTCACAAAGCACAGGAAGTTATCACAGCTAGATTAATAGATTCACTTGTCTCCAGCAGAAAAGTGCTTTGTTTTCTTAACCTGCCCATCTCCGAGAAGTGGAAATTTTATGAAATGAAATTTTTATAAAATGAAAAATGGAAATCTTACCATTTGCTGGCAGGGGAAGGAGCACACAAGGACAGCAAACACTGGGACAAGTGAGTGCCCTCTTCTACATCCCCTGTGAGTGCTACTCAGCTGGTTCTAGCACTTGAATGCATTCTAGTAGTCCCACTGTGTACCTGGTGTACTGGGACAGGGACCATCTCTCCTGTCTAAGGTAGTTGAGCAGCTCCCAGTTTCATATACCAACAGTGGCAACTTTCAAATGCTTTAGAGGAAAGCTCAGATGGGGAAAAACGAAGTGTGCAGAGTAATAATGGACTGGTTTGCCCAACAGGGACTTTTGTTTCTGGCAGATTTCTGCTTGGGAAACTCAACTAAGGGCTTCTGAAGCTCTCACCTGAACATTGTCCTAAGGAAGGATTTGCAGCCCACACCTCAGAGCAGCAAGTTTTCCTTTGTGAACTAAGTCTGGCAGTGAGGGCAACTTCCTGGAAACTGGATCTGCATCTTGAGGTCATCGTTCTGCCTGGAACGTCCTCTCTGACACAGGGAGACACAGCTGTGTCACAGCTATGTGACACAGGTTTGGTTCTTGTGTTTTACTTTCTGCTTTCCATGGTCGAATTTTCAAGCTTCAGTAAAACCAGTAACTCACTGGAGACCTGTGGCAGCACCATGTGATTTAGCTGCTCTCAACAGAGGAAGATTTCAGTTTCCATATTCTTTTTCACTTCAGTTTAGCACCTTGTCTGAAACCTTCCTTTAACCTTCCTTTTGAATGTGAGCTTTGCCAGAGGAGATGTGGGATAGTAGCTGTAGCAGGATGCATAGCCTTCCCAGAGATATTTGGGAACGGGATGTGAAGTAAGTGGGCACGTTAAAAAACACATTTTTGGAGGTGTTTGCAGTTATATCCCTTTTTCACATGGCCACAGGTTTGTTCTTGCTAGCACCCATCTGCTCTGAGCTCCTTGTCTGTCCTAGTTTTCTCCCCTGTTAATTCTCCATGCCAACCAAATACAGCTTTCCTGCATTGCTTCAAAATGAATGATTTCTGAGACCCTTTCCTGGGCTGCACTTGCTTTAAAAACCAGCAGAATATCTTTAGTCACCGAAGAACCACAGGCAATCAATCTGCAACATCAAACAGGTTCTATTCAGCCTTTATTAGAAGCTGAAGCATTGGTTGCACTCAGGTGCCCTGGTTGCAGCTTTGGACTATCAAGCATTTGTGATTTTAAACATCATTAACTGTGTAATGGCCTCATCAGCAAGAAGCCTTTGTGTCACAAATTGGCATAAATGGGTACCTGTTACAGTAGCATCTTTGCTGGTGAAAATCACATTACTGACCTAGTTTTTTTCCCTCCACAAATACTCAGAACTTTGTTTATCTATTCAGCCCTTGCTGTGCAATGATGTGGGTGTGCAGGCAGAGTTGCAGATGCAAAAGGTAAGTCGTGATTTGGGCTTCTCCTATTTGCTTCTTAAAGCTGATTCTCATTTGTGACAATCCTGTATTTTGTTGGAAGAGAAGCCTCGTTATGTGTTTATGCAGCACCTCTCCCAATGCAACCCTTTGGGTCACTGTTGGACAGAGGGCTCAGTGAACATCTGAAATGAGTCAAGTTACATTGAGGATACACTCAGATTTCATTCCATTATACAGATTAATTGGGTAAAATAACCAGCCTGAAACACTAAAAACAGGTTTAAATTTTCTGTTTTCTCTTCCTATTGCTGGATAGAGCTACGTAAAAGCAAAATGCACAAATTTAAAAACAATGCAGAAGGGAGGGAAAAGGACAGACTTTACACAGTCCAATAATGTGAAGCTTTTTCAATCACAGTAGCTAGTGAAGATTGTCAATCTGTTGATTCAAAATAAATGAATGAACTGTGTGTATCTACTTGTGTCTCTTGGCTGACCAGCCTGTGAGCCTGGGAATTTCAGTTAACCCTCCTGGGCACATCTGAATTGTCCAGGTGACTTCCAGACCACAGGTGTGTCACAAAAGACTGGTTTATGTTGCTTCAACATTCAGAGTGGACGTAGATCCTTTTGCCAAACTTAACTTCAGATTTGATCAAAAGTTTATGTCTAAAGGATTTAGCAAAACTTAATCAATCGACTAAGTTAACATTTACAAAATTATTCAATAGGAGTAATTATGAGCACAACAGTAACTCAATTATGAATCTAGGATAGCAACATTCATTTGTAATTAAATCAGTTCACAAATGTATGCACACAAAGTATGTACAAAGGTATATACCTGCTAAAAATTCTCCTCAGGTTCAGTGAAATACATCAAGACACCTCTGCACGGACAAAGGTTGAGCCTTGAGGAGTGGGGAGTTCCAGCCAAGGTCCCATCAGCAGCTTTTGGTGGTGGTCTTCAGAGTATCACAAACTTGAGGGTTGTCAAGCTCCAAGAGGCATCCCATTCAGAGGGAGATGCTGGTGCAGCTGCTGTGGTTTAGAAGAGCTCAAAGGGCCTCACTTGGGACTGCTTTTCATAGGGTCACAAGGTGATTCTCTTTAGTCGTTAGTAGATTCCAATCCTGGTCACAATTTGGGTCAGTAGTTACTGGAATTTTCCTCAGAAAGTCCAATAACAATGATATTGGTCCACCGAGACTGTTATTCAAACAAAAATAAGGTGTCAAGGCTAATTGTTGGAAAACAGGAGCTCATTAGATAACAGAAGCTCTGGGAGAAGACAGTCTCTCTGTTAAGCTCAGGGGGAGCTTAACTGCTCTGGTGCTGTTAATCAAGGCCAACACCTAATGAGCATTCCTGGGATCTTAGTGTGTCCTGAGGAAGGGAGTGAGGGATGCACCTCACAAGCTGCTGCTTCTCTCTGAGGCCTGGGAATGGGGCCCGTGGACACTGACTCATGTGAGGGGAGCCCTCAGAGTGACCCTGAAGGGGAGGAGAGGAAGGTCCCTCCTTCTGTAGCCACATCTCTGCAGGTCCTGCACACTCCTCTTCGATGTGCATTCCTGGTTTGGGATCAACCTGCACTCTGCCTTGGCTGTGCCTGTCATCTTCTCCCAACAAGACTCCTATGAACATCCCATCACCTGCTGAATGCACCGAGATGTGACACCAGATTTTGCAGTGCAGTATTGTGGTGATGGCACTGTGCTTGAGCCTTCCAAATTCACCTGGGTTACAGCACCAAACCTTCCCCAGCAAACACCTTCAAAGACCTTCAGCAGACTGGTCAGTTTATTGCTCATATTACAAGCAATATCTGACTATTCAAATTACATTATTGAGCCTATTGGAAGCAGTTTTTGAATGACTAATTTTTACCTGTTTGATAAACATACTAATCACAAAAGTGTACTTGGATAAATCTCTAAGGAGGAATGTTAAGGAAGAAGTTTTTTACAGTAAGAGTGGTAAAACACTGCAACAGGTTGCGCAGAGAGGTGGTGGATGCCCCATCCCTGGAAATACTCAAGGGCAGGTTGGATGTGGCTCCTGGCAAACTGGTCTAGTGGAAGGTGTCCCTGCTCATTGCAGAGGGTTGGACTAGGTCACCTTGAGAGGTCCCTCCAAACCAAACCATTCTAGGATTCTGTGTCTCTCCACCCTTTTTTCCCTCCCTGCAGCACAACCCTGTACAACTGTTCTCTGCTCACCCCTGAGCATGGCTTGCTGCCACAGCAGTCTCATGTTACCCATTTTGTTCCCCAACAGAGGAGACCTTAGAGGTTCAACAGTGCCTTTAAGGGCTCTTCACTGGGCTCTCACTCAGCTGAAACTGGGAAATATTTGAGCTGCTGTGCCAAGCAGTAAAGACACCCAGGGGAAAGCAGCCTCACTCAGCTGGAGACCAGGAGCTTCTCCTGTGTCTGGTGAGACACAGCAGCTCTATTTCAGGTTTAGGACAAGGTCAGGGAGACCTGGGTCTGCTTTTAGTCTTGCCAAGACATTTCCTGAGCAATCCATGAGACTCATTTGTAGAGATGCTGGTTAGCAGTGAGACTGCCTGGTGATCCAGGTGCATGTTGCACTAGCAGCCAAGGTTTTTTCAGGGTACCAGGTGGGTTCATGCCTTCCTGAGGGGCTCAGTGCCTGGCTGGCGGCAGCACTGAGGAACTGGCAGCACCAGAGACATGGTGATGCAGAGAGCAGGAGGTGTCTGAGTCAGACCAACTCAGGGGTCGGCTAACAAAGGCACCCATCCCTATGTTTCAGGGGGGAAAAAACACGCCCAAACCCACAGCAATATCTGTATAATGGGAAATGCTGAATATTCTCAGCATTCAGAAGGATGAGTGGCCTGTGTGAAGTCATGGATCAGCTAACAAATTCAAGCAGTCACTTGCAAGTGTGAAGTGTAACTAACACAAAAAGCTGAGTGCCATGTTCCTTTCAGAAGTGCTGACTGCTCTGTCATCAACAGGTTGCTGAGGTGCTGAATTTTCCTGGGAAACAGGAATACACAGCTTTAAAATACAGAGAGCAAAAAACTCAGAAAATGTGTCTCAGTTCTTTTATTACAGTGAAAACCTGTGCGGTGCTAGCCTACTGAGAGAATGAAAGCTACCAGTAACTTTTCATCAGAAAATAGTCAATCCCAGGTAAAAACAGTCTGGAAATCATGGCTGTTGCAAAATACCAAGTCTGAGTTGGGACCTCTGCCTCTTGTTCCATTGGAGTAGATCCAAATATTACAAAGTTCTTGATGGAAGTTTCTTCTTTAACAAGCTGGGGAGGTAGAGAGGAAAAGCAGATTAAGGGACATGTTTTCTCCATAAATTACACAAGTTGCTAGGAACTGTTTTGCCTAGATGCAGGATATCCAAAAGGCAATTTTTTTGCAATTGCTAAAACCCTCATCTGTACATGTGGTTCTTAACTGTGACTCAGATCATTAAAAACATATTATGGTGAATTATAAACAGTACAAAACACACTGTGGTTGAGGCTATTGGTTATCTACGTTAGATATGCTGAAAGGTCAATCCTGATTAAAAAAATGTGAGTAGGAGATCAGAAATTTTTGTAAGTTTCATTCCACATTTCTAGAGCAAAGCCTTTTATTTGTCATGATGATAAGGTAGATGTGAGTTGGACAGCTGCACTTCTACCATCACATTATCCGAAGGCTTGAACTCACACCTGAGCCCAGACTATCTGTGCAGCCACATTGCCCACAAGTCCCTGGCTCAGATTCCTGGGCAACACCCCCCTCTCTGTGCAAGAAGCTGCTTTTTTAGGGTTTAGCCACCTCCTCCTGCTCACAGCCTAAGCGAGGAATCTCTGTCTGGCACAGCACACCAAGCCTGGGCAGAGCATGGACCCTGCCAGGAGCTGTGGTGCATCCACAGGGATGATGGTTGTCTCATGCAGGACAATACCTTCCTCCGTGACGCGGTGGTAGAAGCACCAGGGGACACCAGCAGGATGTGCTCTGAAACAGCAGCCTCTCTTTGTGCACTCCCGAGCCTGGATGCCGGGGTAGCCACAGTTTATCCTGATGTAAGCATCGTTGGGACACACTTTCTTAACTGTGTAAAGCGAAAAATGAGGGAAGGAAGGAGAAGGTGTTACTTCATGGTCCATCTACCTGGCAATATAGTTCACAAATAAAAGGCAGGACACAAAGGTGAGGTCACTGAGCAGATGTGACAACCACGATGACCGGTTTCAGAAGCAGATTCACCCAGCTCCTGACCATGACTATTAGGCAAAACTAAATACCAAGAGACTAAAGGAGGTAAAATTGTCCCCTAGAAGCGTCTGGCAATGACCCATCTTTACCTTTCCCAGCTCCAGTAACAGGTAAAAAGCCATGTCTCCTGTATGGTGACACAGACACTGGCCTCACACCAGGGTATATTCATGACCTGACCCAATGGTAACCCCAGAGCAGCCTGGCTAATGCAGGGAGAGGACAACTCAGCCTCCTCTGCATGCCAGCTTGAGTTACAGAAAGGAGATAGGTTTAGGGGGAAATCACAGCTCTTCCAGGCAATTACATGTAAAATCACAAGTAAAAAGGTAATACCACCCAGCTTGAATACTTCAGTTTTCCTCTCCTGAAGCAGTTCTGCTCAGAAAAGCAATTCTGAAAATGACACTGTAAGGTGCTGCCATTCATTTTTCAAGATTTACAAGAAATGCAAACAGTGTTCAAAAGTAAAATTATTTTTTTTCCTCCAGCAATTCTGATCCCTGTTGACCAAGCTTGATTTATATCAAGTTTTTCTTTTGCCTTTGCACCCTCATTTCCTTTCATTTCAGCTGTGCAAGTGTTGAGACTGCCCTAAAGCTCTCCTAAGAAGGAGTTATGCAGTCAGCCCAGGAAATATAGCTTACACTCAGTTAATTAATGCAGCTAATTACACTCAGTTCCTTAATGCAGTTATGTAAAATATACACCCAGTCCTTCAAAGACTGGGAGAGCAGCTCTTACTCTCTCTCAGAAAATAATGGCAAAAAATGGAAGCAGGACTTTAGAAGCTTTAGAAGGAAGAAATTAATGGAGAAAAGAATTTTCCCTGAGATATTTTGGAGATTTCATCAAGCGAAGAGAGGGAGCAAAAATGGGAGAGAGAAAGAACCACCAAGTGGAATTATGATGGGAAATAGGCCGGAGAAGAAGGAAATAGCAATGATCAAAACTTGCTGGAGAATAAAAGAAAAGAACTCAAAGTTACAGGATACGTGTGGCCTTTTGTACAGGTGTCAAACAAGTCCTCCTCAGCCACATAGCAAACCCATTTAAATAATACTGGGCATCCCTTGATCTTGATGAACAAGACCACAAAAGGCAGTGAAATGTTCTTAAATAATCAGCACAGGTCGTTTGAAAACCAGAAGCCTGGAGGAAGAGGAAATGTATTGTGTGAAGAGGATGAGGCAGAAGTCTGATGGGCAAGCAAGGTTTGACTTCACCTTTTACTACCAGTGATCTTCTACCAGAGGTTTATGTCCACTTTTCTTGCCTAAGAAGTAAAGCAGAAGTGCTCCCTGGTTGTAGGCATTTCTGAATAATCAAACACGAGGTAAATCAGTGTTTCTGGCAGAGAAATTACCTTTCTTTTGTTTAGGTTTATAGCACCAGGGAACGCTGGGGGTTGAAGCGTTGAAGCAGCACCCAATTTTCTTGCATTCTGCTGCTGAGATTCCTGGGTAGCCACAGTTTGTCCTCTCCCTTGGGAGTTGTTTACACTGGCATTTTGCTGTTCAGGACAAAAAGAGCGAGTTACTGGGTGTCACTTTGCACACTTGTTAGTGGAGGTGCAGTTATCAGATGCTCTTTCTCTAGACTCTGTCCACCTGTGCAAGTGTACATTTTCTGTCCCCTGTAAAGAGCAGAATTTGAGTGGTTTGAAAGCTTCTTTGAAACCCTCACTGATGTTGGTAGGGGCTGTACTGCACCCTTTGAGAGGCTGTGGTCTCACTTGCAGCCAAGCCAGCCCAGCACAGTGGGGTTTGTGGACTTCAAATCAACCACATCAAATGGGGAAATGCAAGAACTTCAAATATTATGCTAATAGATGCTGTTGCTTTGCCCATCTTATATGAAGACAAAAAGAGTTAAGGGTCCAATGGATGTTCAAACAGGTGTAAAGATACAAAATCTTTACATTCTTGTCAGGTGACTATAAAAACATAGTATTCTGTGCAAATAGTTATGACTACACTTTTGACATTTTAAATCTGCTGCACAGTCATCCACAACCAAGAAACTCTGCAGCTGTCTCTAGGTGTCATTTAGTTATTTGCTTTCCACTTCTGAAGTTGTCTGAATTACTTGTCTTTTAATGAGGAGGCATGTAGACTCCTTTGAAATTGTGTTCACGTGGCAAAGCAGCATAAAATAATGGTCAGAAGACTATTTAGACAAAGCTGTCTCCTGTTCCAGCCCTGGTCCTGCTCTAGCGACCTCCTGGGCATGTCTGTCCCTCTGCCTTTGCAGCAGGTTCCCAGTTATTCCACCAACACAAGGGTTCACCTGCAGTCTTTTACATTTTGCTGTAGATGTCTCTGAAAAAAATTAAAAAGTAGAGTCCAGCTTTGGTAATGAATATCACCAGAAGAAACCATTTGCTGTCTGATGTGTTAATAAAGACAGGCTCTGGCTGCAGTTACAGTTGGTAGGACGAGGCTCCCCATACATACCTGGAAGGCAACAGCAGGTAAATGTACTTACTTGGTGCATTTCCCTCTGCCAGGGTGCTGAGGGCTATGACGAGGGTGACAGAGAGCACACAGACCACCTTGAGGTCCATTGCTCTTGGAAGGCAGGTAGAGCAGAGGTGTTGCCTTCCCTGGAGGCAGCTGGTTTTATATATTCCCTGTGTTTGCACAGCGAGGTCTGATAACATTGTTCCATCTGATGCTTCACCCAGAGGTTGGGTTTTCTTCTGTTTGATTAGGAAATGTTGCCATGCATATTTTGATATCCCTGAGATAAATTTCTAGGCTCCCATGAGCTATTGATCACGTATCTATTACATATCTATAGATACCTATCTATTACGTGATCCCATAATCTATTAAATGGATGCTGCTGGGTGCCTCTGAGTGCCAGAGGCTCTGGCTTTGAGTGCCAGAGGCACCTCTGGGTACTCTGGGTGCCAGCTGATTCCATTGCCATTAGAGTATTTCAGACCTCTGGGCAGCTTAAATGGTTCTCACTACTGAGAAATACATACATATATGTACTTCCTATCCAAGTTTATCTCTTCCGCCTAAATTTTCCCCTGTCCCTAAGGTTTTGGTTGTGTTTAATCTGAAACAGGTAAGGCAGAAGGGCTGGAGGTGTGACACCTCCAAGCTTCAGGAGACCACGGAGCAAACTGTGCACCTGAAACACATAAACACAGAAAGTGGAAGGTGTGCCTGTAACATATTGAGCCCCGCTAAGGCCACTGTTGGTTTCCACATGGGGGATATAGGAAAAGAAGGTAAGATCAGGGAAAAAAAAAAGACCAAGAGGATCAACAGCATAAAGATACTCAAGAACAGAAAGCAGAGGACATCAATGACCTCAGTCCTGAGTGTAAAAAACAGCCAATATTTCTCAAGTTTCTGCCCTGTGCAAGATCCTGTCCCAGGGGAACCATGGCAGGGGCTGCCCTGATCCCCTCTACCTGATCCCCAGAGCAGTGAATCATTTCACAATCCATCCAACACCACCAGCCAAAACCAAACTTCTGGAGTACCATGTTCGATTTATTGATTTCCCGATTGTTTTTCTCCTGGTTTCAAAGGTGGCCTCCAAGGGAGGCTTTCAACAAAGCAAGAGGGATTTTGGCCTACAAGGGAAACAAATAATAGAGCTAATTTTCCTGATAGTTAACATTAAATACTTTATGGACTTTATTTATATCCATCCCTATTTAAAACATGGTTGGCACTTCTCACTGAACATCACAATTCACAGACCAGACGTTTTGTGTATCCTTCATTTCACAAAATACCAAGATGCAGGTAGACTTGTCACTTATGAGTTCTTATCACACTTTTAACCTTCATCACTTAGAGAAAACATCAGAGTTAAAACTTAAAATCCTGTTTTCTCTTGTGTGCAACGTCGACAGTGCTCCCAAAGGCCCACCATGATGGCTGGTCCAGAGAAGTGATTAGTAGTTCTTCCATCAGCTTTCTTCTCATGGTGCAGGCAGTGAACTTGGCAGAAATGCTGCCCATGCACGAGAGGAAAGCTGTCATCCCAAGAGGGAAAACGTGCTGGTTTTGGACCTGCATGGAATTCTCAAATCAACTCATCGTGTGAGTCAGGTGAAACTGCAGATAACATTCGTCCCTCCTGCTCCTTTCAGGACATTAATTAAATCCTTATCTGCTGGCTGTCACCTCTTGGGCCCAATCCCAACTGCGCTCACAAAGGCAAATCTACCCCTGAGCTTTTTCTGCGGAAAGAGCATTTGATTGGCATCTTAAAACAAACACACCGCAAGAAATAAGCTGCTTGCTTTCTGCCAGGGGATTACTTCAAGATCTTTAATATGTTTATATAGCAAAGCCTTGAAAATTATCTGGGGCTTCCCTGTAAGTTGTTTCCTTCTGTGAGGCCGGTGCCTACTTAAACCTTTTGGTAACTCAGCATAGACCGTCCAGGCTTTGCAAGTGCCCGTGGCCAGAAGGGGCTTGGAGGGTTCCTTCCTCCTCTCCCATCTCCATGTCCCCCCTCACCACCCTCCTCTGGTCCCACAGGGCCCTTACCATGGTACTCTCATTCCCTTCCCAGCAAAGACAGGGAGAAATCACCACAGGTGATATGGATCTTGCTGTGGAGCAGTAACAGGCTGCAACTCTTTATTCCTCTAATCCAGGACTTCTAAAGGATATGGGTATTTTTTTCTTTCTCTTTTCACTTAAAAAAAAAGAACCAGTAAACAACAGCACAACTTAGATTTTTATCCTAAAGTGAGTGTTTTGTCCAAAAGTGAATTTCCTCTCAAGGTAACTGTTAGATGAATGCTCACCCAAGAAATGTGTCATTGGGCCAACACCACTGAGTGTGAGCCCACAAAATAAATCCCAAGTTTTGAGTGCTCCCTGAAGTAAATCATCATAAAAGAGAAAAAAATCAGGGGCAAAGGAGAGGGATATGTTCAGTTTGCCCCTTCCAGCTGTGTGAAGGGCTCTCAGCAGGAGAAGAGACTCAAGAGCAGGAATGGTCTGACAAGACCACTTAGGTGAAGCTCAATACATGCAATTCTGGCTTTATGAAGGTGGTTCCAGCACTCACAGCAATAAGTAGAACACTCTTCTCCCTTATCATTAGACTGTTTGCCTTGTTCCACAGTGGCCACTGTTGCCCAGCTCTGTCTCCCTTCATCCACCCCCTTTGGAGGTGCACAGGGCGTGGTGTAGGGAACAGGCAGTGCAGGTGCTGCTCTCCCCCACAGCATGGCCTGTAGGACACAATGTTCAAAGGCTGTATTTGTCAGGGTCTACTTCCCATGGGGCACGTAGGACCACGTTGTGGGGCTGCCCACAAGGAATTACATGAGCAGTTTGTGTAGCACCAACACAGACCATGTGGTACCATGTGGTACCACACATCCATGAGTCACTGCAGCATTTACTGCAGAGATGATATACTGCATCATTTCATGGGCTGCAGCAAAAGCAGCCTGGGCAGCAGGTCAAGGGTGGGTATTCTGCCTCTCAGTCCCTCTGCTCAGGTGAGACCCCACCTGCAGTGCTGCATCCAGCTCTGGGACCCTCAACGTAAGAGGGACATGGACCTGTCAGAGTAAGTCCAGAGGAGCCCATGAAGGTGATCAGAGGGATGGAGCAGCTCTGCCATGAAGACAGACTCGTAGAGTTGTGGCTGTTCAGCCTGGAGAAGAGAAGGCTTCTCTTCTCCAGACTTTAGAGCCCCTTCCAGTACCTAAAGGGGCTACAACAGAGCAGGAGAGGGACTTTGTACAAGGGCTTGTAGTGATTGAACAAGGAGGAATGGCTTAAAATTCACAGAGAATAGGGTTAGATTAGATATTAGGAAGATGTTTTTTACTGGGAGGGTGATCAGGCACTGGGACAGGTTGCCCAGAGAAGTTGTGGATGCCCCATCCCTGGAAGTGTCCAAGGGCAGGTTGGATGGGGCTCTGAGCAACCTGGTCTAGTGGATGATGTCCTTGCCCATGGCAGGGGAGTTGGAACTGAATGATCTATAAGGTCCCTTCCAACCCAAACCATTCTGTTGTTGATCCATGCTTGGAAGCAGTGAGCCTATCTTGTCTTTCTTGGTCTAAATGAGGGAGAGGGCTGTTAAACTCCCAGATATTTTAACTAAATGAGTTAAAATTTAGTTTTAACTAAAGCCTTCAAAAAGGGGCTTTAAGAAAATTGGCTTCTTCTTAAAAGAAGCCCTCAAACCAGGATGATATCTGTCTATCTACCAAATAACATTGTGGGTTTAAAAACAGAAGGAATCCTATATTTTAATTCTGGGAATGGACAGTTCAAAGTAACCCCTTTGATCCACATCTTTAATTGAGGTCCCTACCTGAGATATATTAATACAGGTATCAAAACCAACTTTAACCTCTTGCATACAGACTCTCTCAGGGGAATTTTTGTAAAAGATTATGTCATTTCTACAAACCAGACAGTGCTGGAAGAGGATTTGTGTCACATTTCTGTGGCCAATATACTTGCACAAGGTAGAATGAAAAAAATAATTACCCCATGTTAATCAAATAACTCTGAGCTGAGTCAGATCTGAAAGCCCAAATTTCAGCATCCGATACATTGCAAAAAGATTTGGTTGCAACTGCAAAGCTCAGTGGCAGATTAGAAATACAGATCTAAGCCTGTAATTTTCCTTAACACTTCTGGGATCTCCAAGCAGCTGATGATATTGGCATTGCTATCATTCACCCATTTTTTTGAGCACAAAGCAACACCCAGAAAATGCTTATCCCTCCTGAGATGAAGTGGGGACCAGACTGTGGAGACAAGGACATGCTGGCTGTAACCAGCAAAGCAGGGAAATACATATTTTGTTTCTTTTCTAGACCCCATCAGTTTTGTAGCGACCCAGAGAAAGGATGAAACTCCTGAATTGGGCCTGAGAAATGTGGAAGATCTTATTTTAAACAAGACCTTCATAAGGTCTCTTTATGATAGTGGTTGTGATGCATTCCAGTTCACCATGCCCCAGACAATAAGAAAGTCCAAATCCTGATTTATGACCTGCTAAAAAGGGAAACATAAACCAAGACTTATTAAATGGAATTCATAAGAAGACCGAAATGGGTGAAATGTTCATGAACTGCAGGATGCTACTGAAAGACATAATATGAAAAATTAAGTAAATATTTACCATCAAATGAAAAATACGAAGAGAATGTCCTCAGGCACATATGGACCCAGAATAATTAAATGAGAAAGTAAAGGAAGCTACTAGAAGAAAAAAGTCCTTTTTTTAAAAAGTCAAATAAAGAAAACAGAAAAAAACACTGACTGCAGGAAAGTAAAACCATAAAGAGGGAAAAAAAATAACTTCTTTTCAGAGAGGAGACAAAGGTCAGCAATCACAAGGGAGAGAAGAGGATTTTTATTGTTCAACATACTCGTAAGTGATCAGGAAGCTTGGAGAATAATGAGGCAATGAATGTGCTGATGATTCAGAATTCTTTTTCCTATTTTTTTAAAAGTGCAGCTAGCTGAACAGTTGTAGAAATATCTTACAAGATTGACTGGGTGATAAATGGCAAACGAAGTGCAAACTAAAGTGCATGGAGGAAGAGTAACCTAAGTATATAATCACCAAGATGTGCTGCAAATTAGCTATTGTCACTTACACTGCTTTGCATCACTGTGGATATGCCAACTGAATATTCAAAATGTCAAAAAGGCAAATTGAGTTTCAGCAATTATTAGGAAACGGGCCAAATACAAAACAGAAAACACCATTCTGGTGCAGCTGCAGTCACTTTGTGAGGTTCTGGTTTGCCTCAAGGTAAAAAGGAGATGGTGTCATTAGAAAAGATGCTGAGAAAAGCCCTCTGTCTCATGGGAGAAAAGAGCTATGGAAAAAGATTTTGAAGAGTGTAAGGATCTCAGAAAGTAAGTGGTCACAGGACAGACAAGGAAATTTTCTCCTGAATGAAAACAGAGCAACAAGCAGAGGGTGGGAGCCAGCGGATTGTTTTCACTGTGGGGAGAGGTCATCAGGAGGCTCCTGCACAGGATTATACTGGGACCTTTGCAGCTTAACAAACTCGTCTGGAAAAGGAAGCAAGAGGGTAAAATTTGTAGATGACACAGTATTTCTGTGGTAGTAAAAGTATGAGCCAGTTGCTCAGATGGATTGTGCAAAACGAAATTACTACAGAGTTAGATGGCAGGTGATGCTTCATGTCTGTAAATATGAAGTGATGCACACCTGGGAAAGGAGCAACCCTACCTTTTCAAATAAAATGATGAGCCCTGAGCTGATTATGATGACTTGGGTTCATGTGAGAGCAATGTAGGAGTGACAAGAGCATATGGAGGATAACAGACAGGTTCATGAAAACACCAGCTCAGTGCTTAGCAACTGTGAGAAAAGCAAATGGCAGACTAACAATTAGTAGGCAAGGGATAAAGAATCACAGATTCACATGAGTTTGTAATCTTATAAACTAACACTATGTCTACTTTTTCATTACGTGTTCTCAGTTTCCAGCCTGTAAAAGGTCCCATGATGAAGATGGTGGTGTGGAACGGCATCCACACCAGGAATGCTCACATATCCTTACAGATCACAGGAGGGAAAGCTTGTGGTCTCATGTAAGATAAAAGTCTGAGGGGCAGGTTAGAAGGCTATGAATTAAGACAGTTCTTCACTGAGCATGTGGGTAGGTGCAATTCAGCTGTGGAGCTCCCTCCTGTGTGATGTTGTGCATGTTAAAACTTCCCACAGGTCTGAAAAGCAATTGGATCAACTCATTCAAAAAAACTTGTATGGGGCTATTAAATCCCCAAACTACATGTCTATCTCAGGAAATGTGTAAGATGCAAATCCCTGGAGGCTGGAAGGCTATTCTGTGAAAGTGTCACTGCCTATGGCTGGCTGGACTTCAGCAAATGCTACTCATCATTTCTCAGAATGCAACAACCAGAAAGCATTCAGTAAAATGGTGAGGCAGGGGTGGGAAATGAGAATAACATGGTGTATGGTTGTATTCTCTTTACTCCTCCTTGAAGTTTTCCTGTAAACACCTGTAACTGGCCATGCATGGCACAGGGAACTGGGCTAAGGACGGATTAACTTAGTCTGGTCAACCCTATAATTCATCATTGCATCTTTTGATTTTCATAATTTCCTAGGGACATCTTTTCAAACACTTCTGAATTGATGAGTTTGATCACCTGGTGAAAGTTTCAAGCTCAAAATTAAGATAATCTAGTTTGGGTTTAATACTGAATCTGGTAAAAATGTCCTGGTTTGGAGAATGGGAGTTTACTGGGTTGGGTGGAGTTTCACAGACAATTCTGAAACTCCCCAAAACCCAAAGCAAATCCACAATGATGGATTGGTTGCAATTACCAGAATAAAGACCAAATGCTGCAACACAGCAGCTCCAAACACTGACAACCCGAGGGCAATGACATGGAACAGCTGACAAATATTGCCCATTTTATACTATTTTAGCATAATTAATTCATTAATGTCAGAGCAAGTGGTAACAAATAGGAGCAGGCAGGGCTCAGCAGCCATTTACCCTGCAAGCTAAAGGGAAATATTCTCTTAGTGTTCTTGCAGCTTCTTAGAGCTCTGGGTTTCTTCCTATATGTCAAGGACTGACTATTATTTGGGACACATGAGAAATGGAAAAAAAAATCCATATTTCTTATTTGCTACTATGGAAACAGTGAGTGATAAAAACTTTGAAAACCAGGCAGTGCAGGGCAAGGGTTGTAAGGTTATTTCTGGCACAAATTGCTAAAGAGATAAATACAAATGAGAAATGCCTGAAATAGGAGAAACAGGAAACCTAGGAAATAATAAGGGAACCTAAGACATCATGTGGGAGGAAAAGGTCATTTCAGAGAAATTTTTCCCTAGTGGTTTCAAAAGTGGGCAGCAAAAAGATAATGCCTAAACTGCTGTCTCCAGCTGATGGTGAGGACTGGAAAGGCTCAGGAGGATGTACAGTGTGGCAGGGTCTGTAAAAATACAGAAAGTGATCTGAGCTGGCTCTGCTAGGCTGTTGGCAAAAATTACCTGCAGAGGTGGCAGAGTGGAGTCAAGATAATAACTGTTTTTAGCAAGTTTCAGTTATTGCTCTTTTCATTGATGGCTGTGAGGGGAGGAAATACTGGCCAGGAAGTGTTCCTTCTGCACCAATTAAATATGGTTAAAAATAGAGGGGGAAATATTAAGCTCCAATATCAGCAAGAGTATACAAGGATTAATGGCAGAGCTACTTAAGGGGAAATCTGTGTCTCTATATAGTTCAGTTCTTCAAGGAATTTAACAAAATAATGATAGAAAAAAGTAGAAAGAAAAAAGTATACATTTCAACAGAAGAAGGAAGCTGGCTATGAAATTCCTTTGAAACCTTTCCTTTGGGGATTTTAAAGAGAGTGAGCATATGAAGTGAACTAAAGTTCTGGCAAGAATCAAAAAAGGAAAAAAAATATTTCTCCTCTTGAAAGTATAAAATCTTAACACGAACATCCTACTTTATGGGGTTTTTTATAATATGTTATGGCAGGTGAGAGCATTGCAGAAGTCAGAGAGGTGTTTAGCTCAGGCCTAGACAAGTATGTTGGAGGTCTCCAGCTGGGATGAAGGATGCCATGGCACATGGAATGGCACCTGAGGCTGCCCTTGCTGTGTCCTGCTTACCTGGGGTAACCTGACAAAAAATGATGCAACAACCCACTGGTTTATAGCTGAGGTGCAAGAACTAGATTAAATGTACCCAGCAGGATTAAAACTTGGCTGTTAGGGATGGAGGGGATTTCTTCAACATAAAGTCAAGTCAGGATGAGTAGTTTGAAAGAGAAACTTGATGCCTGCAAGGATTTCATTGGCAAAACACCACTGGGACAGTTCTTCCCTACCTCGAAGTGTTTTGGGATAGGACGGAGAACAAGCAAGAGGACTCTCTGTCAGCTCAATTAAAAAGCCATTTGCAGCAATTTTGGGAGGCAAAAATCCATCTAAGCTTTTTAAAAACCCAAAAATATCGCCCTTGGTTCATGAATTCCATGTATATGGAACACCCAGCAGCTGGGAGTGCACTGGAAGTGGACAGTTGCCCTCTTGCTGTGACCAAGTGTGTCCAGAGCCTGAGGCAGCACAGCTTTGCCCTTTCACACTTGTTGAGGAGGTGGCACCAGGTCAATCTTTTCCCCTTTTATATAAAGCCCTGTCTCAGATCTATGAGACAAAGTGAGAAGGCAGAAAAAACCCTTCGATAGTGGGAACATAAAGCCAGTTTTGTGCAAATAGGAAAGCAATCGAATTCTGGTGATGAAAGATATTGTTCACATTTCCTGTATGTGTCACACAGACAATGGAGTAGCCCAAGAGGGCTCTGATGTTGGATCACTGGATTAAATGTCTCATTTGTGGCACAATGCAGTGAACTGTCAAACATATTTCTGTCCACAATAGCAAAACAGCAATTGATCCATGCCCATAAGTACAGGGAGGAAAATGTTAATATCACAGTAAATCAAGCAGCTTCCCTTTCTAACATATTTTGCTTTTCAGAAGTGAGACCTGAATTCTCAATGTCTCTCTGCTAATGGAAAAATTCTTAAAACCTAATTAAAAAGTCTCTATTCAGTGGGCTGTGGAGAATTTATAGCAGTGAAACTGTCTGTGTCAGACAAATATGCTATTGATAGTCCTGTGGGAATTAATGATGAAGGGACTACAAATAAAAATAGAGGGAAAAAAGGAACTAGGCAGCATGCTGGGCACTGTTTCAGGCAGCTGTGTGGTGGTGAGGAATGGAGAGGGCTGGGGGCATGCTGGTGTCAGCCCTAACAAATGCCACTCTGGTAGGAGTTTTGGTGGGAGAATCTGAGATGTCCTGTGGACTTTTACCTTTTCTAAAAGTAAGGGCTGCTTCTGTGGTTTTGGTTAACCAAAAGGGCAGTAAACCTGGTAACATAGATCCCTCTCAAAGGGTGATGATCAGTTCTGAGATACACACAGCACCAGACCATCCTGAACACTGTTATCTCTGGTGACATTGTCCACCTCAGCAGTCACCCCACTGTTTCCTGACAGTCCATGCTGCAGCCTGGCTTGGTCCTAGCTCTGTAAAGGATTTTGGGGAGTTCAGGGGCTGCTGTTTTCCTGGCTAAACCAGGAGATACGGATGCTGGGGGCGACCCTCACCCTGGGCTGGAGAAGGCCATTGCTGTAGGTGGTGTGGACAATGCTGCTGGGATCAGCTGTGCACAGAGCCCATCCACCCTCGACTTTGCCCTGTCGGTCCCCAGGACCTGTGGTTTCTGCATTACAGCTGTCAGCTGCACTGTGCTCACAGGAAAAGGCACATTAACCACATCCAGGCTTCACAAGAAGTGCTGGTGAGATCCAGTGACTTGTAACAGCTACTGGGGCTTCTGGAAGGGCAACAGCAACAACATCTGGGAAGCAACACTTGTGCTGAGAGCAGGCTTTGCCACTGATGAACTTAATGCAAACCTGATAGACTTCAGGCTGAGTTCATGGCATTTCTCATTTCACCAGCCAAAGAACAAACACTGCTTTTCTTCTGAAGTGAAACCAGTTTTTCCAAAGGAGGAATAAGCACTTGACCAGCCACTACAGGCACATTCAGGCCAGGGAGGTAATGGAAAGCAGCCCAGCCCTTTTGCCAGCCCTGCCCCACTGAAAACACTTTGTTGGTGGCAAATGTCCTCCTCCCACACCCTTAGAGACCCACGGTGTCACATCCTGAGCCAGTGGTGGGTGGAGCACAGGAACACAGCCCTTTGCAGCCAAGGGTCTCTCACTGGAGGTATTTCAGAACTGTCTGGACTCAGTCCTGTGCCATGTGCTCTGGGATGACCCTGACTGAGTAGGGAGGTTGGACCAGTTGAGCCACTGTGGTCCCTTCCAGCCTGACCCATCCTGTGATTCTGTGAAGGGCTTTGCAGTGGCAGCACCCATTGCTGTCAGGATGCCATCAGGGTTTAATTGCTTGTAAACTGGATGACAAGTTTCTTGTTACTGGAACAACCTGTTCCTCTGTTCTACAAACACTTTTCCTGGATTTTAGTCTCAGGCTGGTTGGACTTTGATTGGAGAGCTTCAAAACCTCTTTATTCAGCTCCTTGATAACAAAGGAGAGATTTAGAAATGTGGGGAACGTGAGGCCCCTGTAAGAAAGGGCCTGATTTCAGCACAACAAGCCAGGCACCCTTACCTGCCTGCCAAATATCCTCCTCATTAGGAAATAGGAACAGCCACTTTCACCTAATGCCCATTTAATTGTTTGCATTAAGGAGGGCCACCTGCAAGAGGAGAAACTGAGAGGGGAACCATGTGAGTCAGAATGAAGCCTTGGAAGTTGGGAGCCCCAGCCAGGTGCCTTCACCTGAAAGTTTCAGTGTTGGGACTTTTCCCCTCGTTCTCTCCTCTAGCTTGGACTGGAGGTAAATCCCTGTCTGAGTCCTTTTGCCCCTTTAAAATACTTTTACTTGGTGAAATTCCATTAGCAGTGAGAAAAGTGAGTCCTGCCAATAATTTAATATAAATTCTTGGTTGCCACCTCTACAAGCCCTGATATTTTTGTTTGGATCTATTCAGAATAACTGTTATTTAGTGAGTGCTTTGTTTGCCATTCCTAAGTGTCCTTTTATACAAACTTTGATTAGATCATTCCCTCCCAGTCATGGAAGTGAACACACGGGTCAAGAATTTTCAATCAGATGTTTTCATCCCATGCTTTAACTAAACTTGGCCATTGTAAATGCATGATGTAACAAAGTGATTGTTACTATAAGGCCTAATTTGGTGCTTGGAGTTCTATTTTGGTATTACATTAGTCTAAGAGATTTTCAAGGTTCAAAACAAACGATCCCTATTTAGAATATTGCAGACTTGCAGACGGTTTGAAATAGTGACTCTGATGAGACACCCTCAGCTAAAATAGTACTGAAAAATAGTTTGCAAATAGATTCAGCTGGGAGCTTTCATCAGGATGTCTGGGAAGTCCTGCAAAGGGTAACCCTTTGTGAAGCAGCCTGTCTGGCCATGGACGGAGCTGGGATGGTGAGGTTTGCTGGCTTTAAGTGACCCCAGGATCAGGGCTTCAGCTTGGGCTGAACTTTTGGTTCTCATTCAGATTAAGTGGGTTATCCTACCACCAGCAGGGCTTTCTGGTACTGTCATGACCTCATTCACTTCACCTTTTAACAGTAAGAAAGAAAATAAGTTTACTTGAGTCCTTGAAAACACCAATTCCTGTGCCGTGGTCATAGCAAAATGGGTGAATAGGGACAGGATGAGGACAAACAGCTTTATATGCTCCATCTATCATCTTTATATTTCTCTGGGATATTGAAAATGTGAGTCATCTCTCTGTAGGACTGATAAGGGGAAAATAAACCCTTAATATTCTCTCTCTTCCTCTGTCTCTTCCTCTTCTTAGTGGGTTAAATCAAAGTAGCTCTGTGCATATAGACCTCCACAAAGCAGATGTGCTTTAAATCCTGTGCTTCACTAATGTTTGGCCCATTCCTGTCTGGAACTCTCTCATGACACAGCTGGAAGGAGGATGAGATTTAGGAGAAGGAAATCATTTTCTCTTAGTATCCATTTACCTTTATAGACATTTTAAAATAAAGAATGTGCATAGTAAATACTTGCTTTAACAGCTTCAGGTTCCTGGTTGCACTACAGGTTACCCCTCTGACTACATGTCACCTGAAGTTCAGTGTGGGCCAGTGATGGCTTCAGATGGCTTGATGTGACTGTACTTTGTCACCAGGGAAAACAGCCCAGCACTGCTAATGTGGATGGCTTGTTCCTTCTTCGGTTGGTGGCTTTTAATCTGATTTCAGGGAAATGCATCAGCAGCCCCAGTCTTAGGTGGCCAGTCCCCTTTTCACCTGCCTTCCCAAACCAAGAGGCAGCAGGGGTGTCTTGAGTCCCTCCAATCATGCTGGGCTGGTGCTCACTCCTGAAGAAACAAAGTTGGACATGCTGGATCAGTGTCCCAAGCTTTAGGTGCCAGCCTTTCACCCCAAGGTCTTGCCTAGCCCAATTTGCTCAGAGGACAGCAGCAGCAAGCCCTCTCCACAGGAAAGGAGAATGATGAAAGCAGATTTCAGCAGGACTTTTGCCTCCCTCCCTTCCCATTCAGCCACACCTAGAAGATGTCTTCTTTCTCCGGTCCTCCATAACAAGCATCCTGGGTGTAAAAGTTAGGAAAACTGGTTTTGAAATGCTCTTCCACAGGGTGGGATTAATTATTCAGGGTTGAAGTGACGGCAGCACATCCTCTTGGAAATGCAAGATCCTTGCAGGAGATGGGGAGGGATGAGGTCACAGCGTTTACATCTCTCAGGTTTAACGCTTAGCCCAGCACATTTTCCCCCACTACCTCTGAAAACACGGGTGTCCAGGGATAAAGCAGCAGATTTTCAGCTTTAGCTGGGCCACAGGAAGGGCTGAAGATGCACTAGCCATGGCTGGACCCTCCCTGCCTGCCTGCAGCTCTAGTCTTAGGGACATTCCTGAGCCAAAGGAGCTGCAGCTCTGGAGCCCATCCTGCCCTGCCAGCCCTCAGGTAATTGCAAACCCCGTGTTTTCCTCCAGCCTTTTTCTTCTTCAGGAAAACAGGAAATATGAAAGGACTAAGTACTGAAGAAAAGAAGTACTGATCACCCAAAGCACCGTTCCCTGCTTTGTTATTGGGCTTTGCACCCCTTCTTCTGACTCATGGACCGGCTCTGCAGAGGGAGGAAGAGGAGGGACAGTGGTGATGGTTCCCTGCAGAAGGGCTGCTGGTTGTGTGCAGGTGCTGCCAAGTGGGCCCTGCCTGCTCTGAGCCCCCTCAGCCCTCCTGCCACCAGCCCAGCCCTCCCCATCCATCCTCACTCACTTGGAGGGGCTTCAGCTCCTCTCTGTGAGGGAAACTGCTTGTCCCTCTTCCGACAGGAGCCTCCCCTGCCCCACCTGCCTCAGTGGATCCTGGTGGGATGGTCTCTGTAAGCAGATGTGCCATGCTATGGGTTGTGCTGGAAAATGACCCTGATGGTTCTTGACTGTGGGTTTGGACATACTAAAGTCCCCAAGAGCTTTGCCACAGGGCTCAGTTTGGTTGTCTGCACCCACAGTGCCAGCTGCAATACCCTGTGGTGTCTGCAGCACTCCTGGGTGCTGCTCAGTACCACACAGGACCTGGGGAATTTCCTGCAGGTCACCCAACATCCCAGTCCATCCCTCAGTCTCTCTTCCCTGTCACGGTTCCTGTGTCCAGGTGATCCAATGCTGGTTGCTTGAGATTCCCATTATCCAGGCACCTGAGGGGTCATCCTCCTGTTTCCCTCTTCCCTTCCTTCCTCCCACCAGCAGCTGAGCACACCCGTGCCTGAGGCGCCAGCCTTGCTGCAGGAGAAAGGAATCGATTGTTTCTAGTTAATTTGTGTACTTAATGACCTCAAGATAGAGTTGTTTTCCTTTGGCTCAGGCCAATTCATGGATCACCCTGAGTTCCTCCTAGCCCTTGTTCTTGCACCAACGTTGCACCACACCACAGGCTGTTTATTCCCTGCCAGGACCTGAAGGCTGCATGTCGTACAATCACAGAATGGTTTGCATTGGAAGGGTCCTTAAAGATCATGTAATTCCAACTCCCCCGCCATGTCACAGGGTCCCGGTGTCAGCAGAGGGGAGGGGAAGGAGCAGCCTCTCCCTGGTTTTCCATCCACGTCAGAGCCATTCCTGCCCTTCCTGCCACTGGTGGGTAACCAGCCTTGTGTCTGAAATAGCTGTGAACTCAGGGATGTATTTCCTTCCACTATAAATAGGCCCAACGAAGGTCAATTCTCTATGTAAAGGGCTACTTAGTGAAGTAAGTTATGGTCCTGGCCTGCTATCAAAAGTAGAACATGTTAATCTTCACAGTTTAATGGTTTCTTTCTGTTCACATCAGTGCCTAGCACCTCTCTGTGCCTTCAACCACAACACTGCTGTGCAGACAGGTATGACCCTAAACATCAGCCCGAGGAGCCTCTGAGGGGGTGACGTTGCACTGCTTTGCTTCTCTGTGGAAACAGGCTGCTGACAGTGCTGGCAAGCTGCACACATCAGCTGTTAAAATCTGGTTAGGGGTAAACACAGGGGATGACTTGGGCCCAGGGACCAGAAGTCAAGCCAGAAGGTCTGAGCCATCATGGCTTGTCAAACCCTGCCTGGGCATTAACACCCTCAGCACGAATCCTTTTGTCCTATTTCATAGAGTACTCCCCATACAACACCTGGCAGAATCTCTGACTGACCCTGTGCCTCTTATACTCCCCCTTTGCCAGGGGAGTTGAAGACACTTGCATGAGAAACATTCTTGTGCTTTGTGCAGCAAGGATTATACAGGATGATGCCATAGAAACTTACTTAAATAAATCTTACTTACATTATTAGCACTAGATTAAACATTTGGAAAATCTCCCTTCCTTCTGAATGTTGTCTAATTTTTTGAGTTTATTTAACTCTGAGAATGAAAATTGATTCGATCTTTTTTAACATAATCCTTTAGGGATGTTCTCAATGCCACTATTTTTCCTGATGCCACATACAGAACAGAGTGAGAGGCACTCTGTTTCTTTAATATGAAAGCAGCTACACAGCTTCACTCCCTTATTCACTGGTGGTAGAATAGGGCTGCTCCCTTTGAGCTGCAGAATGGTTTAAATACAAAATTAAATCAGTTTTTCACCAACTCAAGAAAGAAAGGAAGAAAAAAGCTGCAGTAGTTCCTGACCTGATTCAGGAAAATCTTAATTTTGAACTGCTCAATAAGCAGCATGCTGGGAAAGAAGATCTGCATGTGGCTGTACTACCATGGGTAAGAGAACATTGGCACTCCAACCTCTATCCTCCCTCCTTCTCACAGGAATTATGCTGGAAGTGTCTTCATTTGCTGTGTCCATAATGATCCTGCACTGAATTGCATTTTACCTCTGCACATGGCTTTACACCTGTGAGAATAATATTCACTTAATGTTTAGTATTTCAGATAATGAAGCAAGATCCTTATGAAAAATGTTATGTAATAGCACAGGCTGATTTCAGACACTTGATTTTATACCCACTACAACTTTTGAGGCTTTTATTTTATACCAGTTGTGTTTGTCCAAAACACTGAATTCCAAGTGCAGAGCTTTCTGTCTGTTTTAATGCTTTTAGTCACTCTTGATTGACATGTTGTTAGCACATTTGATGTCCCACAGGCAGGAAAGTGGCTGATCCTGGGCAAAGGCTGGCAAAGATTCCTGGTTCAGTGTCAGGTCTGTGTGGCAGGGAGGTTCAACCATTCAATTGGGAATTCTCACCAGCCTGGCTCTCGTTTATCACTGACTGTGTGTTCTACCAGTTGCTAAATAAGTTATCTTCAACATGGTGAATCATCAAATCAATGCTTTTATACGTGTGTACAGCAATATTTTTATTTACTTCTTAAATTATGCAGGTGATGGGGAGCCTTCAAACAGTGCTCAGTGTCCGGGGAAAAATGAACAGGGGCCCCAAGTGCTGGGAAAAAAGGAAGAAATGGGGTTTCTTCTTTATTGAGGCATAGAAGAACAGAGCCAAATGAGAAAGGATTTGCAGAGGGGGTTGTTATTTCTCCTTTCTTTTGACAGTGTTTGGCAGGTATGTACTCCCAGATAAATGGCAGAGGAGCAGTGGTGCAGCCCCTCTGCTCCCAGCCTTGGTGGATGGCATGCACAGGTTGTGTGTAGCACTGGAAAAACTGGGAGTATGACTCAGGGGAAGCTGAACTTCCCTCCTTCATCCTGCAAAAACATCAGCAGCCTGGAAGAAGTCACAATCCTGCACACGTCTGTGGTTTCTGTTGCTTCCAAGGGACTTCAACGGGGCCTAAGAAAAGGTCATTAAAAGACTTTATTATAATTATTAATTATTATAATTAATTGCTATCCACAAGGACTGATAAAGGCTCAGTCAACATTGCAGAGGTGATGACGCCAGTGTGGTAAAAAGTTGACATTGCTGCCTGCCAAGTGTGGGGGTGGAGGGGTTACCCCAGGCAGGCACAAGCTGGGTGCAGGCAGCCCTTGGGAGCAGGCAGATCTTGGGAACAGGCAGCCCTTGTAGGGCTGCAGGAGCCCTTCCTGAAGGGACTGCTGTGGTGTGGGCTGGGAATTTTTCCCAAACTCCAGGTGGGCACTAGAGTGGGACAGCCCTGCTCTGTCACAGTCTTTGAACTTCAGTTGTGTGTGTGATTTATGTGATTCTAGAGAGTGACAAATCCCCCCCGCACTGGTCTCACAGCATTTCAAACAGGTCTTGTGACATCCCTAGTGACTCACAGAGGGATGCTGGCAGAAGTCAGAGGGCTGCAAGGAAGACCAGTCACCACTCTCCTCTCCAGCTCATCCATGTCTCAGGCAGGGACCAGGAGCTTCACGTCCCAGAGAAGTGAGCAGTCAGCATTTGCTTGCTGTCCTGCTCCATTGGGAAGGGGATTAATTAAATTCTGAGTCTCCAGTCCCAGTCTGACAGTGGCCAGAGGATAATCTGCACAGCAGCTCCCAAAAAACCAAAAGTGTAAAAATGTCTTTATAAATATGAGCACACGCCCATCCATACAGGTGGGTGAACAAGAAAAGCAAAGTCACATAAATAAAGAAGCATCTCTACTTGTAAATAGAAAATCATTTGACTGCATGGTGCAAGATGTTCCCTGGCTTTGTTTAAAATGACTCTGTATCACTTGGATTCAGAAAGGTGGGAAGTGCTGATCCCAGTACAGCACATGCATGGTACATCTGGCATTGCACAGCAGGCAGGGCTGCCAGAGATAAAGACCTTGCATTTGGCAACGTGTAAACTGGGATGCTCCCAGTTTGCTCTACCTGCTGCTGGCAGGGAGAGAAATGGCTCTGAGCCCCTCTGATTGAAGCATCCTTGAGGATGTTCAAGGACTGACTGGGACTGTGATGGGGGCACAGGGGCAGCGTGACAGGAGGCTTCACCCCAGGGGGATGAAGAGTTGAGGAGGAGAAGAGGGTGCTGTCTTTCAAAGGGAATCACAGAATCATAGAATTATCAAGGCTGGAAAAGACCTTTGAGATCATCTACTCCAACCTATAACCCAACATCAACATCAATCCTTCATATACACCGTGGCACTAAGTGCCTCATCAAGTTTTCTCTTAAATACCTCCAGGGATGGTGACTCCACCACCTCCCCGTGGAGCCCATTCCAATAATGAATCACCCTTTCAGTGAAAAAGTTTTTCCTAATATCGAGCCTAAACCTCCCCTGGCACAGCTTAAGACTATGTCCTCTTGTTCTCACTGGTTGCCTGAGAAAAGAGACTGACCCCCGCCAGACTAAACCCTCTTTCAGGCTGTTGTAGAGAGCAATAAGGTCTCCCCTGATCCTCCTCTGCTCCAGGCTAAAACAACCCCAGCTCCCTCAGCCTCTCCCCATAAGGCTTGTGCTCCAGCCCCTTTACCATCCTTGTCACTCTTCTCTGGCCTTGGGGATACCTGTGGGGTTTTGCCTGTTTCTCACAAGCAGGCAGCACATCTGCCCTCCTCCTGCCTGGCTTCCCAGTCCCCTAATCGCTCCTCATCCTGGTTTTGGCTAGGATGGAGTTAGTTTTCTTCTTGGTAGCTGGTACAGCGCTGAGTTTTGTACTTAGTATGAGAATAATGTTGATAACACACGGATGTTTTGGTTGTTGCTAAGTAGTGCTCACCCCAAACCAAGGACTTTTTAGTCTCCCATGCTCTACCAGTGAGGAGCTGCACAAGAAGTCATGAGGGAGCATAGCCAGGACAGGTGACCAAAGGAATATTCCATGCCATGGAATGCCATGTTCAGTATATAAACTGGGGGGAGTTGGCCAGGAGAGGCCAATCACTGTTGTGGAACAGGATGGGCACTGGTGAGTGGGTGGTGGGCATTGTGCTTCACTTGTTTCTCTTGGGCTTTATTTATCTCCCTCTCCCCTTCTCATTATTATTATTATTAGTCTTATTGTTATTATTGTTGCTATTTTCAATTATTAAACTGGTCTTAACCCACAACATTCACCTTTTCTTTCTGATTCTCCTCCCCAACGTGGCAAGGAGAGGAGTGAGCAGGCAGCTGCGTGGTACTGATTTGCTGGCTGGAGATAAACCTCAGCACTCCCAAACCTGTTGGACAGAATTTGAGAGAGAAACAGTAGGAGAACCTATTGCAACACTCATACCAACTTCGGGCAAGTTTCATGCAAATTTTCAGCTGGGAGGAAGAAAGAGATCTGAGTGACTGCCCACACTGAAGGAAAAGTAGAGATGTTTCTGCAGCATCACCTGCTGATTGTTTGGTGCTTGTCCTGCCTCCTGCCCAGCCAAATGCCATGGGCAGGGTACATGAGGGGTAGCCAGGGGAGGGAAGGGGGTATTTAGGGGTACAGATATGTGGAGAAAGCAAAGGGCTTTGTGAGGCAAGAAAAAGGTCTTTGAGAGGTGGAGAGGATCTTGGAGCATCACAGAGAAGGCACTATAAAAAGCAGGGATATAGTGGCGTGGGTGGATGTGGGAATGCAGAGCCACAGAGGGGCAGGGACACAGAGCCTTACACACTCTGGCTGCCACGGCCGTGCCTTACTCCTCCTGCAGGCAGGAGGAGGTGAAGGAAACCTTAAATAGGTCCATCTTTCCCTCCCCTTCCCTCTTGTTGTAGCCACGGTGAGATGAAGTAACTTGTTTCTGGAGAAGTTTAGCTTCCACCTCCCCAACAACTTTAGGAGTTCCTTAAAATTAATCTATCTAATGGGTATGTGTACAGGGCTGTAAGTGTCTAGCACTGGGTACATTTACAGAAATATTTTAATGTGATGGTCATAGTTTTGCCATGAGGCTTCTAAGTTATGATACCATCCTAGTCCTAGTAAAAATATTAATAAAATGGAAGGTTGCCAAATTTCTAAATAAACCTTTTTCTTTCTGCCATTGGTGAGTAACACAAAATAATTTGTATGGAGAAGGTTCTTTTCCACTGTTATTGTCCAGTTATAAATTCAGTCTCAGAGACGTGGATAATATACTGCTCAACAGATCTCTCTGGATCAAAAGCAGCTCTGCAGTGACATCTTATTGCTACTCCACCGCAATTTTTTTAGTATTTTAAAAATAACAAATATGTCACATTTAAATATATCATAGCATGAGAAAGTCTGAGGCTGTGATTTTCAGGGCATCCCATAGTGTAAGGAGCCAGCAGCACTAGCACACAGCAGTCACACAGTTTGGAGATCTGGGGCCAGCACTCCCCCGAGGAGACCTGGGGAGATTTGTGGATGTTCTGACCACACTCCCTGAGTCCCCTCCTGTGCTGGGGACGCTGTATGTGCCCAGCGACCTCTCCTCAAATAGCCAAGAGTGTGGCAAGGACTGTAGCTTTGCTTGCATTATCCACTTGTGGTGAGGCATGAACTGTTCAGTGTTTATTTATTTATTTTCAAGCAGAGCATGTAGGCAAAATTTTGCTGTATGCTGCCATCTGCTGTGGGCTGAGTGTTTTCGTAAGCATTTCAGATTTGTTTCTGATAGAGGTAGTGCTGCTGAGAGTAAGGATGCCTAAATAAATAACACAAGGATTGTATAAAATGCATCTAAAATGGGTCTAAAACTCCCTTGCATTTGACTGTCTATGCAAAATGTACTTCAAGAAGTGGGAAACCTATAGGAAGGAATTATGGTTTACTGGTGATTTTATTTTTAAGTGCAAATTGTTTCCTCTAAGTTCTTCATGCTGTGGTGCTTCAAGACAGTCTTGTTCTTTTCTCTTCCTCATTGCCCTTCCTCTCTCACCTGAAAGCTTCAGGGGGATCTTTTTATGGCTGGCAGCCTCAGAGCAGAGCAAGTGCCAGCCCTGTGCCTGCATTTACCTTGAGTAAATACACTCCAGCATTAGGAGACAGGGGAATCATTCATCTTTTTTTTCCCTCTTGCCCATTGCAGTTTACAATTGTATTGCTCAGACCAGCAGCTACCAAAGCACTCTTCAGGAAAATTAATCAGTGATGGGGTTGGTTTTCTTTTAACCAGGAAAAATTGGTCTGCTCATGTTTTGATATCCCAAAAGACTGCATTTTTACCTCTTTCCTGCCAAATCTTCATGCAAACTGTTTGAAAACACACCCATCTAACTGGTGTCCATGCTGGGGCCACAATCTGCTGTCCTCTACTGGGGCTGGAGCTGCACCAGCAAGAAAACCTGTGACAAAAGCAACAAAACAAACTCAGAAGCCTCTGCTCATGTAAAATACATAAAAAGAGAGATTAAAGGCAATGATCGAGTGCGCTCTCGGGGTTCAGATAAGAAACACTTCCTTGTACCTTCCCTAAAGTCAAATAGAACAAATAAGCTCTTTTCTTACTGTGCTTTGTGTAATCTCTGGCTCCTGCTGCCCACAAGTGTGATACTGCTTCTCACAGGGCTATTTGTTGAAGAAAATAAATTTGATCTGCAGATCTTCAAACAGTGCTACACTCACAGAGATACTGGAGAGCATGTGCCTTTCAGGGATCAAACCAGGTTTGTCACCAAGACCAGCAGGATGCACAGTGCAGCACTTTTAGAAGGTAAGTTTTCAACCTGCTTTGTCTGGATATTGAAGATACTCAGAAAAAAAAAAAATCAGCCAGATCTATTTTCTTAAGCGCAATGTAAGGTTTTTGAATTTGCATTTACAGACTTACCTGAATCTTGCCCTACAAGCAGAGCTGTGCAAGATCCCCTCACCTCTGTGAAGGGATGTACCTGGTACAGGACATGTTAGCATGTCAAAAGCATGTACATAGCATGTTACCTCTTTGGAAAGGACTTTGGCTTCTTCAGACACCAATCTTGGGCACTTGTTTTTATGCTTATCTCTGTGTCTTTACAGAACTTGCCTTTTCATTTGTACATCTCGAGTGGAAAAAAACAAATTTCAGATTGGCCAAAGGAGAGTTCATCCATATGATGTGTTTCAGGGTGTCTGGGAAAACACTGAATAGAAGTCACACATGTTCATCTAAACTTACCAGCTTGGTCTCAGTTTCCAGATTTAACTGTTATGATGACAGAAACAAATGATGAGGAATTTTTCTTCACGTGCTGGACCTTTCTGTCAAAGCTGTACATTGGATTAACTTCCTGAGAATCTGTTCCATGTTGTTGCAAGGCTGTGCCTACAAGCAGGTTGTATTTTTAAGGGATACTATGGCTGTAACATAATCTTATGTTACAGCAACTCTTTCAACCTGAGCTCACAAGCCAGAAGCTGTTTCATCAGCCTCTTTAATAATGTGGCAAATATACACTCCTCTAGTATAAAGACCTTAAATGCTTCCGAGATGTTTACCATGAAACTCCTAATCAGGTTTAGTTAAACCAGAGCTGCCTTCAGTCCCACCTGGTTTGGCAGGTCTCTGTACCTGCACATGCAGTGCAGCAAATTATTTTCATTGAATGAAGAGAAGAAATTCCAAGGAAAAGGAAAGGTTTGGTAACTTTCCATAAAAACTCTTTAAAAAGTTGTTTTTCTCTTTATCAGGTCTTTCCAGCTGTAATAGTACCTACCAGTAGAGATCAGTTCATCAGTCCCACCTCCCTCTGAATTAAACACAATGCCCATCTCTGTACAAAACCCCTCCCACAACAAATGTCTTAAACCCCCATGTATCTTCACCTGCGTTAACACACAGAAATATGCTAATGTGGTGATTATTTTAAAACCTCTGGCATGCATCTTATTGGCATTAGGTGGGGGAGGAAAATTCAGCTTTATAAAGTGACTTTTTTTATATGGCAGGAGGGTAGGACCTAGATGATATTTAAGGCCCCTTCCAAACCAAACCGTTCTGTAATTCTATGAGTCTATATCCTGTCTATGCATCACTAAGACACCACAACAAGGGGCCTAACAGAAATCAGAAGGAAGATTCACAGGCTCACTGGGCTGGATCTACCCATAAATGATTGTCATTGATCTGGGGCTCTGTGTGGTTTCTTGTTGGGAAGAGTTCTGTACCTTTCTACATTTTATGTTGGATTTCTCTTTATAAAAAAAACAGACCACAATGGATACTTATCATACAGTCTTTTTATGGAAATAGAGGAGTTCAAAAGGAATTTTCAGGAGTCCTTCCAGAAATACAAAATAACAACTCCATGAGCTCCAAGAGCAGTGCCCTCATCTCCAGATGGCTGATAATACTAACACATGATCCATGTTGGGCTGTGAAAATGTCATGATAATAAGCAGTCAACATTAAAGCTCTTCTGAAAAGGGTTCAACATACTTTGTTTTAATTCTGTCATGGTTCTGTCAAGTTGAAATCAATTCCAGCTTCTGTGTCAGCTTTGCAATAATGCTTCCATCTTCTTTTTAGCATCACACCATTTTGGGAAGTGCTGTCTCCATTGCACTCCAGCTTCTTTAGCCAGAGTGAAAGGCTTTGATGCAGTATCCTGTGATGTCAGAGTTTGTATCCACAGAACAACGTGGGGATTGACAGTTCATGTGTGTTTGCTGTTCTCTCTCAATTTTGACCCAACTCATTGCAGCAAGAGTGGAGTTCCAATTCTGCTGGTGCTTTCTGGCAGCAGTGGTGATGCAGATACTCATTTAGAAGCATACAGGTTGCATCCAAAACCACACTTCAAGCAGGTCATCTGCACTTGATCAGATGATAAGATCAATTTTGGCTGATATTGACAAGCTGTAACAATATTATCCATTATTCAGCCTACCTCATCCCTGGCGATCAATTCTGAAATTGACAAGTTTCACCCCGGGATGGGGGCAAGTGCAAAACAATCAGGCATTTTCCAGCCTAAAAACATGCAACTGTTATATTAAAATGGAAATTAGGCAACCACAGCAGCATTTCAAATGTTTTGTCCCCTGCCTGGCTGGCATCAGTCCCTCCACACACTGACGTCCCTAGTAGGTACAAGAAGTGTATCAGAAATCTTTTGAGAAAAAATAAGTCTTTTTGTGGTTTGGATCTTGGAAGGTAAGTACTAAAATAATAGCTCACAACCTAATCTGAAATTGCTGTGGTCTTTTACTCATGGTGCCTGCAAAAATTCATCATGACATCATCCTGGGTTATCACTTAGCTTTTTTTCTACATGTGAAATTTGTAGCTGATAGTAAATCCACATGCTCCTCATCCATCATCCAACTGCTCTTCCATCCAAAACAGACTGAATGTGCAACAGTTTGCATAAAGTACAGTTAATTGTGAGTGCCAAAAATACATGGTAAAAAGTAGTCTGTGAAGGTCCAAAGCTCACAGGAGGTGTCCAAAAGAGTGGGGTGGGTCCATCCATGAGGCTGGAGCATGATGTGGGTTTTCAGGAGCTCAGTGCACTGTCAGTCTCCTCAGGTCTGCAGTTCTTCTCTCTGAGAAGAAAAACCAGTTATGCATCTGTTGCAAACACTCACGTTGCTGCCCATTGAACTCTGAAAGGGTTTTCCCATTGTACAAAGGCCACCAAGGGAACCATGAGGCTGCTGGAGTCCATCCTGACAGCTAAATCATAGAATCATGGAATGGTCTGGGTTGGAAGAGACCTTGAAGATCTTGTTCCAACTCACTGCCATGGACAGGGACACCTTCCCCTAGACCAAATTGGTTACAGCCTCATCCATCATCGCCTTGAACACTTCAAGGGATGGGACATCCACAACTTCTCTGGGCAACCTGTGCCAGTGATTCATCACCCTCACAGCACTATTTCAGTTTGAAGCCATTTCCACCTATCCTGTTGCTACATGTCTTTGTAAAAGGTCTCTCTCCACCTTTCTTGTGGACTCCCTTTGGGTACTGGAAGGAAATCCATCAACAAAACACACCACCTTGACAAAACAGGTATTTCCATTGTGGGCACTGCAAACTTGAGCAAATGCCAACAGCTCCCCTCACCCCTGTACTTCACTTGTACTCAGCTTTACATGACCTGAGGCAGGAACATAAGGCTCAAAAAGAAATATGGTTATGGCGGGTGGAGGAATATATTAGTGTAAGGTACTGCATGCATGAGACACTCATATAGGGAACTAAGTAGGCTTTGAAGGGGTTTATTTTGCTTCCTCTCAGTCGTTCCACTGCTGGTTTCCTTTCTTTTTTTTTTTTTTTTGGCTGGGGTGGGAACCTTTCATGTCTATTCAGATTTAATAGTTGAAGCATAATTTTCCTCAGACATAACATCTGTAGGTCACTGGTACTCCCCTTACTGCTATAAACTTTTTTTTGCTTCCTCCCTGGCAGGAGAGCTGTTCTCAATAGAGTCAGTAGGAATTGAAGAAATACCTTTTTCAATTATAGTCTCTCTCCATCTTTCTTGCAGGCTTCCTTCAGGTACTGGAAGGCCACAATTAGGTCACCCCAAAGCCTTCTCTTTTTCAAGCTGATTGGGATTATGCCCCCATACAGATTTGCCAGGATCAAGCCATTCCCTTGATCCCATTTCCAAAGGCACACTAGATTTACTTTCTTGTGGTTTCAGAGTCCATTAAAAGGGTCCATGTTTCTATGCTGCTGAAAACCCTTTTTAAGAGGATAAAATGAAGAATTGAAGAATCTGAAGGATGTGCCTCTGAAAAATTATAATGTGTTAACATTTAGCTCAACAAAGATTTAGCTGTACTTTTTTCTCCCTCGATCACTTTATAATGGAGATCTGTGTTTTCACTGGACATGAACTCTTCTGAAATGTCTGGGTGTTTTTATATGCAAAAGAATCACAATGATGTATTTATTGGGGGGGGAGAAAATCAAGTAATATTAGTAGTCTTAAAGATTCAGAAAAATTATTCTGTCTTCTTTAACTTTCTTCAGTGACAGAAAGGCTTGTGAAAGCATAAATCCTTATGTGCAATAGAAGTTGTGAAAACAGTGTGTGTCATACAGTATACAGACGTGGGCTGAACTGAAATTGCACACACAACCTTATTTTGGGCATTTCCTCATCTGTGAGTGTTTGATATTAGCAGTTTGGTTTGAGGAGGAAGTCTCACGTATTTCACAAGTGAGATAGGGGCAGGGAGTGGTTTCATCATGTGCCTTTACTGCTGATGCTGGAACAGCATCATTGTTATTCCTTCATTCATTCCAGCAAGCTGGGTGCTGGAATAGCAACTCTGGCCACACTGGCTGTGAGGACCAAGCTAGAGCAGGATGACATGCACCCTTTGGTGCTTCAGGCTTTACCACAAAGCTAAAAAAATACAATTAACAGCCTCTGCATAGGTGTCTACCTGGGAGCTACATGCCCAGGCTCCTACCAGGGCAGCGAAGGATGGTTCACTTCACTTGAACTTGCACTATTTAGTGCTACTTGAGGTGTCTTAGTGCACTTTGCCTGATCTCCAGCAGTTGGTCAGGAAGGCCTCAGATCTCCCACAGATCCTCTATCAAGTCTACCTGAGCTGTTGCAGAGCCATCCCCATGGGGATGGTGGATACAACTCAGGGCTAGCTGCAGATCCTTCCCTTCTGCAGGAACACCTGTGAGCCAGGCAGGACATCCTGGGGTCTCTAAAATGGCTCTGGACAACTCTGCTTAGGCAATGGAACCCTGCCTGGGAGTCCCACATGAAGCACAGCAACTCTCTCTGAGCAGCTGACTGAACCCAGCATCTCTGGCAGCTCTGGAGAGGTGCTGACAACAGCAGACCTGGTCTCCAGGGCATGAGCCACCCTTGGGTCAGGGGAAGGCAGCTTTGGTGTCCATCCCATTTCCTCTTCTCTTCTCTCTTGTCCTTCCAGCCAACACTGTGTTCCCACTGCAATTTCTTTGGCCCACTCAGCTTCTGCTCCCCAGGCTTTTCTGTAGTGGCCTCAAGGCTCCAGGTAAAGTCAGAGAATCAAAGAATCATAAAATGTTAAAGGTTGAAAGGGACCTTAAAGATCATCTCATTCCAATCTTTGCCATGGGCAGGAACACCTTCTACTAGACCAGGTTGCTTAGGGCCTTATCCAACCTGTCCTTGGGCACTGCCAGAGCCGGGGCACCCACAACCTCCCTGAGCAACCTGTTGCAGTGTCTCACCACACTCACAGTAAAGAATTTCTTCCTAATATCTGACCTAATTTTCTCCTCTTTCAGTTTGAACTCATTCCCCTTGTCCTGTCACTACAGTTCCTCATGAACAGCCCCTCTCCAGATTCCCTGTAGGCACCTCCAGATCCTGGAAGGTGCTGTGAGGTCTCCACAGAACCTTTTCTTCTCCGGGCTGAACTGCCACAATTTTCTCATCCTGTCTTCACAGAGGAGGTGCTTCAGTCCTCTTACCAACTTCATGGTCTCCTCTGGACTTGCTCCAGCAGTTCCATGTCCTTCTTATGTTGGAGGCACAAGAACTGCACTTAGTATAGTGTATTATGATGTCTTTCTTGGCCCCCGTCTCCTGACTCAGCCCTTTAACATTTCCCTGCTCTCTGCCCTTCCTCCAGGCCCCCTCTCCAGTCACTTCCACTCATTTTCATATATTCTCCTCGCTACCCCTGCAGGATGCTCCCTAAAAACCCTTCACCCTGCTCTGCCTTAGGACCTGCCCTGATCCCCAAACACACCCTCGAGTCTCACGTGTTCATATGACACAACTCAGCTGTGACAAATATGAGCTACAACCTGTGTGGCACAGAAGGAGGTAACTGACAAGCAGAGTTGGAGAAACAGGACAAAAACAGACCTCCATCTGTTCATGTATCCAGTCCAGGAAGGAAGTGGTTCGGCTGTAGACACCTGGCTTGTTCTTTTCTGCACACCCCACTCCAAAGCTGGTGGTTCCCACCAACTTCCAGATACTCATATCCTCACATGCTAAAGGGCCCCCACTATCTCCCTGGAATACAAAGAAACAAACGTCATCACCTCAGAAAATTAGGGAAATGTCTGTTTGGGGAGGTAGGGGGAGTAATAATTCAAAGGCAGTCCAGTAATTCAAAGTCTCTAGTTTTTGTTTTTTTCTGGTCCCTGGGAAAAGCATATGCTACGGCAGAAGCTGGAGATTTTTGAGACATATATTAGATCATATTTTTCTTTTCTCGGCTTGTGGCTATTGAGTTGAGCTGAGCCCAGAGCTGCAACAACAAGTTTCACACTCCACCTCCTTCCCTGCCTGCTCCCACATTCTTTTTCAGCCCTTCCCAGACACTTTGCTAAGCAGATATTACTCAATGGACTCATATCTGAGTACTGAAAACCCCAGGTTTTTTTGTTGCTGGGACAGTTTCCTGCCCTATGAGCATCAGAGCCAGCACAACAACAGGAAAAAAGGGAGTTTGGAACAAGCCTCTCCCAGGGGTGAGCAGAGCTCCTTGTGTCACGTGTAGCCATGTGCTGAGCACGCTGCCTTTGGGCAGCTCTCCCAGGCAGTGATGTGCTCATGCCAGGCACCTTGTTGGAGGGGTTGTGTGCAAACAGGGGCCTAAATGAAGATCTATGCGCCTACTGCCTTTGATTTATTTCATCCCATGTGTGATTGAGGCTGAGCAAATCTGGAAACATGTAGTTCACAGAATTATTTGGGCTGGAAGGGACATTAAAGGTTATCTAGTTCCAACCCCCCTGCTATGAGCAGGAACACCTTCTACTGGAAATTCCTCCCCAGCCCTTGCTCCATGACTAGCTGGATAAGTCCACATTAGTGTGTGTGTGGCTGAGACCTGGCACAAGGTTGGCAGTGCTGTGACTCTGACAGTGATTTGGAATCATCACCACTCCGTGTTGTGACGGATGCTCTGCTTCACCACTGCTATGAACTCCTCTCCCCCAGAGTCATTCTTAGTCCTCTGAGTTATTCAAACACCTCTCCCTTTCTTCCTTCCACTGTCTCACTATTCTTTTCAAAATCACACACTTCTGCTTCTCTTTTGAGATACGTGTTGGCTGCTTTTCACCACTGGCTTTCTACACCTTGCAGGTCCCTGGGGAGTGTAATTCAACATAGTGCAGAGCCCACAGCCAAGGCAAAGGATGGCACCATGCTGCAGCACATGCAACAAATCAAAATATATCTTAAACAAATTTAGCTTCAGAAGTAGTAGATAAGGTTCACAGAAGAAACAGAAAAAGGAAATTGCAGCATATGAATACACACACAGTCAGTGATTGATAATTGTGGTAAGCAGAATAAATGGCACAAACCCAAATGTTTGCCCAAGAAAAGCCTGGGAGTGGCTTCTGATAGCTTATCACTCATGTTTTTCCATTGCTGATGTTAATGAGCACAGTTGCAATTTGGAAACTTCCATACCTGGCAGGTGTCTACCCCTCCCTTTAGGAAACCAGCACAAAGCATTGAAGAAGTTATGATCCCACCATAGACATCCCTGTGATTGCAAATTGTGTTAGAAATCAGAGGAACACCTGCATAATTCATGGTGTCAGATGTATCACCTGTTAAAAATAGACAGAAAAAAAGAAAAAAACTTTCTGCCCTTGAAAATAATCTCCATTTGTAAGCAGAAAATGAATTAGTATACAGAGAATTGTCAGTCAAAGAAGGATGAAAGAAATACGGTGTCTCAAGCAACTTGGTGTCTCATCACTTAGAGAATACAGTAACTATCCGCTCTTTAGAGCTGTGGATTATCACAGTATATAATAAAAGCTTTACATTGTATATTTCTACTTCAAACTAGACAATCAATGACAGTAATGAGCTGAAAAACTAGTTAAAGATTATCAATAATACTGATGCCAACATTTGTTTCAAATTTATCACCTGTTCTGTTAGCGAATCATCTGCAAACATCTGATTAATTTCAAAAATATTTATTTTATTTTATTTTATTTGGACCCTGAATGGATCATTTCTACAAGTGGAGGTATTTGCACACTGCCTATTGTCAATTTAGAGCTGACTTTTTATGTGGCAAGCCTTGCTTTCACTTTCTCCACACCTTTTGCTGTTATCTATAGATCAGGTAACATTCTGTGCTTGCTCTCTGAACAATGGGAACATGTTCAGTGACATGAATGAAGAATGATAAAGAACAAAGGACTGAAAATATTTATATTTTTCACAATTATTTCACAATTTCACATGAAAGTCATCCAGTACATATTATTGATTAACATGACCTGTGAGTCATGGTGAGAAAAAAAATAAAATTCCCTTTTCTTTCTGATACTCACAGGCCCAATTCCTACATCATCCAACCTGCCTGAAAACACACACATGCTTTGTCTTAAAAAAAAAAAAAAAAAGAGATGGTCAATTCTTTTATTCTTGCTGTGCTTTCTATGCTTGAACTTTATAAAGAGCACAGCCTGTTTGACTGATGCTGAGTACAACACTGTGGACAGTATATGTGTCATGTCTTAACATTTCAGAGAGTGTACCCATCCATTCCTTATTATAAGATTTGTTCAGCACTTTTGCAGTTCAGAGTAAGCATAAAATTCAGGAATGTGTCTTCTTTCCCCCCTCCAGATATTCCAGAAAATTTAAGGTTGAACAATGCCCCAACCAAATCCTGTATTTTCTGTATGAAAGATATTTGCATGAAGTATAATCATCACCAGACCATTTAAAATACCTCCTTCCACAGTTGCTCCCCATCCTGATACCCAACACATTTTCCCTGCTGGGAACTGTTCACCAAAGTTTGGAAGACAAATTCCATCTATGTGACCTATTTAAAATAAAATAAAAAAAAAAAAAAAAAGAGAGAGAGAGAATTTCTTTTAAAATTTAGCAAAAAAAAAAAAGCCTCAGAATAACTCAAAGATTTGGCTTGCAGTGAAGTTGTTATGAACACCACCCACTCCCCACACAAATAGCCTGACAGTTCCTTGGGTCTTTTGTCTCATGGCCAACACCACGGGTTTGAAACAACACCCACACCAGGCCCAACGAGTTTGGAATATGAAGCAACAGAAGGAGGTGTCAGCAGGTCAATAAATTGAAGAATGAGCAAACACAAAATGCACAGCATGGGCAGCTCATGGGCAGGTCAGAGGCTGACACAGGTGCTCAGGTGAGACAAGGAGCTGTGTGCACATCCCTGTGCTCTCCTGAAGGGACGAGGAGACACCTGAGGGGACTCTCTGCTTCCCACCCATCAGCTCATGGAGTTTCTGTGCCTCTGTGCTCTGTGATGTAATCAGTGTTTGATGCTTGCAGGGACAAACTGATGCTGAGCAGAGGGAGGGAAGATTGAAGGTATCACAGGGCAGTTCCTAGTGGTTCAGTTCTCCACAGTGCAATGATCCCAGTGCAAGGAATCAAACCCCCAGCATGGAGCATCCAAGCTCCCTGGGGCATAGCAGGTATCTCACTCAGGTGTGGAGCCACTACTGTTCTTGACAGCCTCCCAAACTTATTCTGAGCAAAAGAAAACAGCATTAGCTGAGATTTAAACCCGAACAAAATCAAATTTCATTACATGTGGAAGTTTAAAGTATTACAAGAGAATTGTTTTAGGAACTGACAACCTAGATGTGTCAGAGAGTGCTGCTCCCCTGTGAGCAAAGAGCTCACAATGATTTGGAGGCATTGGCAGGTGATTCTATAAATTCATACAATATTATTATTTATTATTTCAACTCACTGTGTCAGTTGCAGGTAGCATCCTGCTGGGAAAATAAAAGTAGTTTTAATTTAAAAGCATTATTATATTCTAATTACCTTTTCTTTGAGATTTAAGCCTGATTTTCAGCTTTGGACACTGCTGAATCTCCCAATATTCACAGAAAGGACATGATAAAAATCTCTGTGATGTCTAAGTAAAATGAGGCAGGGCATTTATTTGAGATAGGAAAAACATTTAGAAAGGATAAAGTTAATGTTTGCCTATTATTAAATGCCTTCATTAAACCAAGAAGGGGGTGGACTGGGAACAATTTGCAGCACCTTGTTGCTGTCCATGCTTGGATATGGATTATACAGGAGTTCACAATACTGATCAGGGTTGTTGGATGGTTTCTCTGGTTGTCTGAACAGGAATCACTGCCCTGACAACACAGCAATAATCTGGCCACATCTACACTGCACATCTCTCATTGCTTTTAGAGGTGATGGGAATCCTCTCAACTGTCCTGAGGCAGACGTAGACTGCCAACAGGAATTTCCCTGTCTGTACCAGGAGAGACCCTTCTTGTTTTTCACTGGAACAGTGAGAAAGTCAGGTGAAAGCTAACAGAGATAATTACCATTGAGAGCAAGTGGTGCTGCGAGTTTCATCAGTGCTATATCATTTCCCATTGTCTTGGGTTTATAATTTCGATGGTATATGATTTTTTCCACTGAATATGGGTGAACTTGGGTGTCTTGCTGAGTCACAAAACCAACCTGAACACTCCATGAGCTCGGCATACACAGGCTGAAACAAAGAAGGAAGAGAGAGTGTAAAACCTTCAAGAAAATCTTCAGGTGTTCTAATTGTCCTCTGATCTTATTGACCACATAAAACTCCACAGGGAAATAGCTCCAGTCTGCTGTACTTGCTTGCCTGTCAATTAATATTGGCTATGTTTCACACCTAATTTTTTAAAAATGTAGAGAAGGAGACTAATCTTATTAACACACTGGGTCACTGGTATATTATCTGTTCAATTACCTGTGTATTTCTACGAATATATGAGGGTTTTGCTTTAGCCCAGCTCTCTGTCTTCCTTTGAGACCCCACAGCTGCTGCCTGGCACACGTGTGCTCAGCCATACCCCAGGAGGATTTGTGGCAAGGCATTTTCAAGGAGAGGCTTTGCTTCTGGGAGTTGTTTCTGCACCCAGTTCATGAGCAGGCACATCTTTCAGACTCCAGCACATGAGCAGCTTCTCTTCTCTTGGCTTTACCCCACTGGCATAAGACAAGAGCTTGGAAAAGGCTCCAGGGATGTGGGTTTTGTTGCCAACTCTCATTCCCATAAGCCTTTAAACATACCACAACTTGGTTGTGGAGGTCAGAGCCAAGGACAAAAGTCCTAAAATGCTTAATTCCTAAGTAAGTATTTTTGTGGCACACAGGGCTTTAAATAGGATCTAGGAATGGGATTTGTCTGTCTCATCTTTTCTCTCTACTGGATTAAAAAGCATCCTACAGGACTTGCTCAGAAGCAGACATCCTTACTGTGGATGTTTAAAAGTGGACAGGCAAATCCCATTTTAACTGTCTAAATGTCTTTGGTAAAATTGGTCTGGAGTTTGTAGAGGCCAAGAAAAGTTCTCCTACACTATTAGCATCAAACAAGTCTGCAAAACCAGACAGCTCATTATAAACGTGAGAGAGGGCTATGTTTGTGATTACTCAAAGAAGAGGAGTTTAAATAACTGTTTAATATCTATTTACAACTTAAAGATCTCTTAAACTGCATAAAAAGGAGCTGTGAGGATGTGACAAAGGGCACAAAGCTCAGTACAACTGTAACAACCACTGATGAAGCCTGTCAACTTGAAAAGGATCCTGTAATTTATTTTGGAGCTCCAGTGGATCAGAGGAGCCAAATACAAATTCCTCTTGAGCTGCTAATTCACATGCAATGTACAGAAATTGCAGATCAGGATATCTAAAATCTAGCACCTAAATGTTGTTTTAAGCTGATTTCCCAGGAAGCTGGGAGTGACCAGAACAACTGAAAACTGGAGCCCTGGATTTGGGCCACTTCTTGGGGCAGCTCGCTTTTCAACAAAGACTCATGCAAGAAGACAGAGAAATAGCTCAAATGTTACAGAGCAAACCCCAAAAATAAGGTCAACTCAATGTGCCCTGCAGTTAATTTTTAAAGGAAAGCAGGATGCTTCAGCAGTGGCCCCTCACACAGCGGTCAGTGTTTGGGCACTTACTCGTAGACGCAGTGGGCGGCTGTGAGGATCCAGCGTGGGGTGATGACGGATCCTCCACACAGGTGGTGCCCCTGGAACTGCAGGCTGACCTGCCAGGGCCACTGCCGGGGGGAGGACACGTTGCCCCCCACAATCCGTGGCCCATAGCTGGCCCGTGTCCCACACGCTGCCAGAAAGCAAAGGTTACGGTCCAGAGAGGAAGCACAGGCCTGGTTTTGGTCACCTCCACTCTTCTCCCGGCCTTGCCGAGGCTGGGAGGTGTCTGCAGCTGGACCATCCCCATCCCCACAACCCACATCCCAGCCTGTGGCAGATCCCAGAAGTTTCTCCTCCTCCCTCCCATCCCTGCAGCATCATCTGTGGCCTTCAGGTTGTGGGAGTCACATCTCTCCCCCGCAGGGAGTGCTCAGCACACAGGCAGGCTGAAGCATCTCCTCTCTCCCTGTATTGATTTTGGTGTTGTATTTTGACTTTTTAAATCCCAATCTGAAAACTAGCTGACATGGAGAAGTGTGGGATGAAAGTTCAAATATTAAGGTGGAGTTTCCCTTTCCCTGCCGAGGTGGCAAAGAGTTGGAATTATAGTACGAATTCATGGACTCAACTCACGATCCTTAAATATCTACTTCCTACTGTGATTTTCACTGAAATGCTCCTGCTACCTGATATTCCCAGTATACACTCCCAGCATATTCTCATTTGCTGAAATTCTTCTAAACTTCACATAAAAAATATAATTTTTCTTTGGTGTGATAAGCTGATAGTGTACTATGCCCTGAGTACACAATCCCTCCCACGACACTGATAAAGAACGACAACTTCTGATTTTATTTTCACTTTTCCTAATTCTTACCCAAACATTTTAAGATGATCACATTGCCAGAAGTGCATTCCTCTCTGAGATGAAAAGACAGTGCAGCATTAGTTTCAATTCACAAATACTGGTTTTTTTTCAATATTGTGTCATTTTCCTGTGCACGTAAATGTAAGTAAGTCATATACTGAAAGAGATACAAAGCCATGAACTCATCCAATCTAATTAGGGAATTTAATTGAAATACTTAAGTCAGGAGCTTGGTCACCACCAGAAGCCTGCAGACCATATGTTGCCCTGCTGAAGAGTGGTTCACTTTTCCATGGGGGAAGGCTCATCAGCAGTTTTCAACATGTGATCTGTAGTCTCCTTGGATCCATAGCTTCCTTCTCAGTGGAAGGTAACTAAGAAAAACAAGCATTTGTCAGGAGGAAGAAATGGACCATAAAGGGTTCACAAACCCACTGGGAAATACATAAGGATCTGTAAACCGAAACAAACTGCTTCATAATGGAAAAAGATAAGTGCCTGGTGTCTATCCATTTGCAAAAAATGGGATCATGGGACAAATTGTTTTTTCAAATAGCTCATTTGAAAGCCTTTGTTGATTTAAATGGGTTTTGGATCAGACTCAATTCGTATTCCAGCAAGACTGCTACTGAATCGTGGTCTATGATATGTAACACCACCAACCACTTATGAAGTACTATATGCCTGAAAAAGTAGCAACAATCCCAAACTATTAGTAATCCCCCTTTTACTGACTGCTCTCTTTCAGCCAGGAAGAGGAAGCTGAGGAATACCTGAGGTTTGTTGCATTGTGCAGGGATGTCACTTGATCAGCTGAAAACCAGTGGCTGAGGGATACGAAATGTCTTTGAAACTGTTTTTCGACTGCAGCCACGGGGAGGTAACCTGAACTCACATAACTGCAAATAAACCATAAACACAGCTCCCTCAGACAGCATTTCAGCAATTTGTTTAAATAATTCAGTGGTTCTGCTAATGAAAACCCAGTGCAGCAACCACAATAATCAGATTCTGACACTTGATAAAGTAATTCTATCTCCCCCTCTACGCTTCTTGCCACATGTATGTATTTTTTACATAACTATGTGTGGAAGCCACACATACTAAAATGCATTTAACTGGCAGAGAGTAAATTTTAATTCTAACAGTACAGTAAAGATATTATTGTAAGTGGTTGGCACTTTCCTGAGGCACTAACAAGCTTATTGTCTCCTTTTTCTGTACTATGTTTTGCAGCAAGGAGGATGAATAATTTGTAATTTTTTCTTGTCATCTTTGTTGAACAATTGGGATGTATTTTGTCCTAAAGGCAACAAGAATTTATTCAGAGAAGCTTTGTACTGCTAACAATAATGTGCAGAAATCAGAATGAAGCTTTTGTAAGAAATAACAGCACATGATGGCAAGTCACAACTTCCAATTCTTTCTCAATTTTGTGAAAGTTCATGAAAGAATTTATGCTTTTTCGGGAATGGGATCTGTCCAGAAAGAACCACCTTGTCAGGTTCTTCTCTAATTGTGAGGTGGACCTCAAATCCTAACAGATGCCAAGACATGAATTTTGTATAGAGTTTTCCTACAGAGAAAACAAAAGTGAACTGTATATAGTTTTCCTACAGAGGAAGTAAAAGAAACAGAAGATGCTCATATGTTTTAGTGCCTCTCTGACAAGCTGTAAGCTACTATAGTGACAAATATTGTTCAGGCACCTTTCCATAGGGAAGATTTAACCAAACAATTGTATTTAGCCACCATGCAGAATTTATAGCTGTAATAAAAGGTATTTGCAGTGCACAAGTATTCAGGATTATTTCGCACATCATCCCAAATCTTCTCAACCAAATCTTCTCAAATCTTAATTCACAAAGGTAGATTGTAGTCTTTTTTCCCTTTAAATCATGAGCTAACATAAGGTTTCATTAAAAAGACTGAAAATTTCAGAGTTTGTTGAAAATGCCATACCTTGAGAACCCCAGGTGTTTGCAGGTAGTATTTCCATACTCTGCTCTCCAGTCATCAGAGCAGACTGTTCTCCAAGATCCAGAAGAGAACACTTGCAGCACTGCCTTCTTGCCACTCAACCTGACTTTGAGATTCAGGAGAAGAAAAGCCTGAATGAGTTATAAAGATGAACCATTAGGCACACAACAGGTAAACAGGGTCAAAGCACCACTGTGGCGCCTGTGTTTTCTGACTCGCTGAGTTTTTAGTACTTGTCCTTTTGATCACTTGTATTCTCTGACAGAAGACCATGTAGTGGCCCATGCACATGCTGAACAGGGGTTTACCACCTGTGACCACGAGCCAGTGTGATGGAATTGCAAAGGAATGCAAGAAAAGCAGAGGTATTGCTGACAGGCTCCACAGAGGCTTGAAGCCTCCCTGGGGAAAACATGACAAAGGTTGAACACCTTGTGTGGGGTTTGGTGGGGCCGAAAGCTTGTGGTTCTTTTCATTCCTAGTACTGCATTGAAGGACAGTTGTGCTGCCTCCTTAGCTGGAGGTACAGGAGCCAGAATTACAAGATCTAAAAACCAGTTATTCTGTTTACTAATGTTACAGGCCTTTCCCTCCAGTGGCTGCAAACACCAATTCATCTTCCATAGCACAGGACACGAAGGGACAACTTAGAACAGCCCTGTGATGCCCAAAACCATCACAGAGAGAAACTCAGACACAGGGTACACATTTCACACATGAAGCAGCAGACTCTGCAGCACTGAATGCACAAAAGGCAGTTGCTGGTATCTCCCATTCCCACAATCCTTAAGAAAATATCGGGATTTTGCAAGCTTCAAAACCAACACAGTGCAACTCTGAGCCAGTGAATAGAGAGTTCTGTATTTACACACCACAGTGCAGTGATGTTATACCTTGCAGGCAGTATATTCTGGGCTTCTAGTGGAGAAAGATGCCCCATAGGGCAGTTGCAATATTCAGCAATCATCACATTTATCTTAAGAGCAGTTTGATTTCTCCTAAACTGTAAATCAGTACCTCAGAGAGAGAATATTCCTCTGAAGTGGTGATTTAGATAATCCATCTGCCTCTGTCTTTCTTGTCTCACCCCAAATCTTTACAACATGCATTCTTTGACAGAGAGCCAATTCTACAGGAGGAGGTAGGAGGGATTTATAGCAAAATTTAAATTACCACATCTATACTCATCCTCCCCTTCTTTACAGTTGAAGACACCATTGCACCTGGCTGATTTCTGGATACACTTAAAGGATGATCGGCAGCGAAACTTCCCAATGCAGTTGTATTGGACTAACAAGAATGAAAGAAAACAGAGTGATGAAAACACACTTGGCTACTGATTTAACACTTCTGACTCCCATTATCTGGCCAGATTTCAGTCTTGCTAAGGAAAAGGCAACTCCTGTACTCTAGGAACTTCTGAAATACAACCTGGAGGTTGCTACATGGTGCTGTTGAACTCATTCATTAGTAATGACTCGGAGGAGGAGTCAGCCTTGCTGCCTGTGCTGACTCCTTCCCAGCTCACTCCACCCAGTTTAAGTTTCACTCCAGGGTGAGTTCCTGCCTGGTGCCTCAGCCCCTCAGCAGCAAAGCAAGGAGACCCTTGCAAAACATGGCCAGAGAATACCCTTCCCAAGGGGATGCCTCAGCCTCCTGTAAGCTTATCCCTGCTGCAGATGTGAAGACACATCAATGTATTTGGCCCCTGGACCTGGGCAGGTCACACTTTCCAGACACAACTAAACTCATTCTGCATTTTCTTTTCCTTTGTAGAAGTTGTTAGTGATAGGGGAAAATTCTTTAATTATTTCAAAACAAACTTTGAGAAGTGAATTACAGGGGAAAAATATGATGTAGGCTACCTGGAGCCTTCCCTACTTTCTAAATTCTGCTCATCACCTGGGGCAGTCTGTGAAGATTTACTAGAGAAAGGTTTCCTGGAGCTGCCTGTTCCCCAGTGCTGTGAATATTACACCAATCCTCTCAGGAGTGCCAGATCTATTTTATCCCTACATGTAAATAAAATTTAAAGCCATCACATCAACAAGATTTTTTACTTCAGCAAACAAGCTGTAGTTTAATTCCATTCTCAGTAAGAGGCTCATGAAAAATTAAGCATTTGAACAGTTAAGTGAGAACTTAATGAATAACTAATGGCACTCACCACCCAGGCCAATGGCAGCTGCTAGGATTACTGCAAGGAATAAACCACAGATATATGGGAAGTATTTTAGCGAGACAAAAGCATGGCACATTGAAGGTGGTTCAATATCTCCTGGAAATCAAACAGAGAGAACAGCTTCTGTGAAGTTAAACCTAGTTGAGTTTGCAATGAAAAAAGATTTCTCTAACATTAAACTTGATGGCATTAGTAATTCTTGCATACACTTCATGAGCTGACCTGACCTGGAGGGATTTGGATCCCCTGTCTCAGTGACTGAGAAGACTCTAAATGCTTTGTTTCTGCTGGTGCTCTCAGATACCCCTTCAGCATTTGCCTCATGAGGGGTTTGAATTTTGCCCCTGCAGAGCACCTGCCCTGTCCTCAATGCAGTGGAGAATATGAGCTCTAAATTTTTATTTTCAGGGGCTACATCACATTGAAAGCTTTAGAAGTATATGAGCACCTTTTCTGAAGATGTGAGTCCTGGAATGAAAATGAAACTCAGACCTGTTTTGTTTGTGCAATCAAACCTGTGTGCAGGGCACAGGTATCCTCTCTGAAGACTTCAGAAAGCTCAAGTGGACTAATAAGATATATGAGTGGAAGCAGCAAAGAATGAACTCGTTTGAGTCTCTTCCTCATGACCATTCTTCTCAGTGGTGCCTCCTGACTCCTGCTGGTCCCAGTCCCACAGTCCCAGTTCCTCCAGTCGTAGCCCCAGCTGGACTCTGGAGCAACAGGATGAGTCCACAGGCCACACAGCTCTGCCTCAGGCACTGGGGAGCTAAGTCTTATATGTGATGTATTCCTCCAAGGATGGGGTAATGGAGACACAAAAACAAGTCAGAAGAGCCTGAAGATTCAAACAGGAGCAGGAATATTGGAAAAAAGCATTAGCTAGCAAATAGGTGCTCAAGACAAGCAGCAGGAAAGTCACTGGTCCTTTTGGACTTGGAAGCAAGGTTAACAGGAAATTATAGAAAGCTAAATTAGTCTAAACTAGTCATGCAAAATGGTCTGCTCAAAATTTTGCTATAAAGGCAAGAAGAGAACTGAGTGATGGCTAAAGGCTGGGTCTCGAGTTTTCAAGTAAAAGAAGATTTATCTAAAGTTAAAATACACATCAGTAGTAATTGCTAAACACATTGCGTGAGCTGGACCTGCTCACCAACCACTGACCTCCACAGCTGACCTCAACTTAGTGGTATTGTCAGTCTGGAAGACAACAAGAGATTCTACTGAAAATAATGAATGGTTCACTTGCTTCAAATGTACTCTCATATACTAAGGGCAAACTATGGGGAAATAGCAAACACTGCTGGGTCATGGGTGCACACAGGAATTGGCAGAACCTTGTCTTCAGTTTTAGTTCATGCAGCTCTTCACCCCCTCATTCTTCAAGCTTCAAATTTGAGAGTGGCAGATGTAACCAGTCAAGGATAAGGAGGATACAGACTCTCTAGTAAATCTCAGCTTACACAGATTCTCTCAGCAGTAGCTGAGTAACAAGTTTTGGCAGTGGAATTGGTGTCTGGTAAACCAAAAATCTGAGACAGCTCTAGTAGCTAATGGACCAGAAAATCAAGTTGCTCTATTTTCATTCTTGAAGCTCAGCCTGCTTCTGTTGAAGCTAATGGTTATTTTGCCATGAAACCTATGGGAAGCAGCAAACACACACACACTAGTCCTCCAAGGCTGCTGTATTGTACCTCCAGGTTTTTTAAAGGACCAATTTCCAGGTTGGTAAAATTTCAGATAAGCCATTCAAAATGTGTCTGAATAGCATGGGAAACACTTGCTGTGTAGCTGAAGTGTGTGAATAATGTGGCAGTGAAAAAAACTTTTGTGTGCAAGTCAACACAAGATGTCATCACATTACTAGGCTGGAAATCTCACACCTGGGGGAGAGAGGTTGTGTTTCTTCTTCCTCTATATGATTGCTTTATCTGCATGTTCAAGTGTAGTTTTGCAAAGCTAAATACATTAGACATTTAGATTGCAAGGTCAAAAAGCTGTATCCTTACCAGATCCATCTGCACTGGGGTCCACTCTTGCTTGTGGTGTAAAGAAAAATCTTTTGAAGGTAAACTGAATTTGTGGTGCTGGTGGTTCATCTTCTGTAATAGAGATGACTTCAAGACTTCCAGTAGTGGGATTTGTCTCTTGCACCTAAAACAACAGGAGAAAAAAAGAAAGAAAATAATCACTTTGTAAAGTGTTATCATGGAATTACAGAATGTTTTGGGTTGGAAGGGACCTTAAAGATCATCTAGTTCCAACCTCCCTGTTATGAGCAGGGACACCTTCCACTACCCCAGGTTGCTCCAAGCCCCATCCAACCTGGCCTTGAACACTTCCAGGGATGGGGCATCCACAGCTACTTTGGTCAACCTGTTTCAGGGCCTCACCATTCTCACAGTGAAAAACTTTTTCCTAACATCTCATCTAAACCTTTCTGTAGCCCCTTCCAGGTACTGGAAGAGGCTTTAAGGTCTCTCTGATGCCTTCTCCTCTCTAGGATGAACAACCCCAACTTTCTCAGCCTGTCTCCACAGCAGAGATGCTCAGACCCTCTGAGCACCTTTGTGGCCTCCTCTTGCTCCAGTAAGGGCCATGTTCTTCCCATGCTGAGGACCCCAGAACAGGACACACAGTCCATTGTTATGTACTTAATGTTCAGGTGAGGAGCACTTACATTTGATTTACCATCAAACTACTGAGGTTAATTTTTGTTCACATTTGTCTAAGCACTGTATCTACTTTTAATAACTCACACTGGGGGTGTGAATCCATCCCCTGCTCTACAATTGCAATAGGAAACAAGAGAAAGACTAAAAAGCATATGACACCTGCACAGACAGGATCCTCATTCAATGGCTCTGAATTTTGCTCTAGTAAACATTTGATCACTTATTACAGTGAAAACACAATTAAAATGAGCTACACTGGAATTCAGGGTAAATAGATTTGAAATGCCAGTTTCTGACTCTGGTTCTGCACAGAGGCAAAAAAAAATCAGATTTTTGAATTCACAGTGGTGTTAAAGACAGTGGAGCTCTACAAGCTGCTGTTAAAAGCTGCTGTAAAAGCAGAGTATTTGCAGAGTCATTCCCAGAAAAAGCTTACAATGACATATTTTAAGCAAAGAATACATGCTTTATCTATGACACTATATCTTTAAGTCATTTGGAATATCTTTTCACCTTTCAGCAAACAACTAAAATAAGTTTTATGCTCTTTCATTTGATAAAATTTCATGTACATTTCAATTAACATAAATTAAACTTTGTAGAGGACCTGCTAGCATGATTTTTAAACACTAAAAAGAAAAAGCCTGGTGCATAGTTTGCCCATTAGGAAACAAAACAGTATCATGAAGTAAAATACATGAAAGCTAAATGCTGACATTTCATTTATTTAGAGGCTACCACATGCTCCCAAAGCTTCACTCACCTCTTCCTGAGAAGTCATAGCTAAAAGCAAAACTGTTTTCTTTCTTCATTATCAAAAGCAACCAAAAAGAAATTCTGAGTTTGCTAAGCCACTCAGCTCTGGGAAGATTTACACCAAACCCTCTCAGCCTGTTGCACTCGGCATTATGGCAGCAGCCTGTGTAACCCAACCTGGAGAGGGATATCAGGTAGCCCAGGATGGCATGGCTACAGAAAGGGGAAGATAAAAATTCAGCGTGCTTTCTAATTAGCCTGAGAATGCCAGGTAATACTGTAGTATTTGCAAACCTTTGTGTAACCCCTTGGCAAAGGAGCACCACACAGGGCACATGGTCGTGCTTGCTCTTCTTCTCTCAGAGCTCATGCAGCTGAGGAGCTGCTGATCCAGAGTTGTGGGTGGCAGAAGGCAGCAGCCCCAGAGCTTCATCTTTTCAGCACACCTTCCTCTTCCTTCCCTTCATTTAGCCTTTGCTGTGTGCCTGCACAGGATTTTTGAAAGAGACTCGTCCTTTAATTATGGATAATCTTTATAATTAAATATTGCATCTTATTTTGGAAGTGCTTTGGAAGCATCTGTCTCATGTTTCTGAAGTACCGACTTGTTTGTACTCTGGGATTTAGGAAATGAAGATGTATTCTCAGCTGCAACAAGTACTCAAGAGTAGTAAAAATTTGTCTCTCTTTTTTTTTTTTTTTTAAACTAAGAGAGACTGATGACAGAGGGAAGAGTGGAAGGAAGAAAGAGAAGGAGAGATGAAGCAAAAAGCCACAGCAGTGTAAGTCAAAAAAGGCTTCTGAGGGGACAGGGAAGAAATTAAGGTTTTCCATGACAAAACCCATGTCCCCGTAACTTGACTGCAATGAGGGAAGCTGTTCTGTCCCTTTGCTGTGCATGATGGAAACTGGTATTTCCAAAGGAAAGGACACCATATCACCATCCTGTTAACGTAAGCCATGACATTAAGAATTCTTCATCATCTCCTATGTCACTCTTTCAACAGCCTTTCTGCAAATGGGAACACAGGGAGACATAAGAAAAAAAAAAAGGCAAGCAAATAAAGATGTACAATGCAAGCTGCACTTCTTGAGTTGCTCACAGTTCTCTGAAGGCCCCACAGGCTTCAGAGACAAATGGTTGGAGAATGAGCTCAAACTGGCCAGATGTCCCAAGGGAAAGTTTAGCCAAAGCAGGGACAAAATGAGGGCTCATTTCAGGAGATGAGCAGCTCAGGTGACCCTTTCAGTCCTGTCCTCTCCAGGGAGCAGTGATACCTGCAATGAGGACAGCCCAGGTCAGGAAAAATTGTCTCCAAACAATTTACCTGCTTTAGCCATTTTGGAAAGCTTGGGGACCAGCTGGGGAAGCTCTGCAAAGGCTCCTGCAGTGGGACTGGCCCCGTTGGAAAGGACGGGCTTCTTCTCCCTGCTGCCACCCTGAGCTGCTCCAAGCTCAGCCTCAGGGTGTGAAGTCTAGAAGGGATATTTGGCTTAGAGTTACACAGTTTGGTTGCCCCACTGCCTTTGGCTCAGAAGACCAAAGCAGGAGACACATATGATAGGGAAAGGAGGACACGAAAACCGAGCCCAAAAGGAAAGAATTTGGCCTACAGACTAACTCCTCACATACTGCAGGATGGGCCCACTTGCCTCCCCCACGGTGCTGTCACAACTCAGGTGGATTTTTTGGCTTTTGGGAAACAGTTAAAATTGAAAGGATAAAAAGAATCCATCTCAGCCCGTCCAGCAAGTCCACTCTGTGTGTGGTGGTTACCTTTGAGTTTCTATTGTTGTTCTGCCAGGGCATATAAGAAAGGCCTGCAGACAGCTTTTGCTTTTTAGCCACCCTACAACAAGAATTCTGAGACTCAGATTCTATGAAAACAGGATGTCAGCTTTTGTCAGAAAAGATCAGAAGAGGTTTGAGGTTTTTTTATTTTAGCTGCCTCTTTCTCTCTCATTTTCTTGCTCCCTCCCTCCCTCACACCCTCCTCCCACCTCCCAGTTTCTGTCACACTCAGCACAAGGCCAGGGGAGAGCGGGGCAATGGCGGTGGCTGAGGCACAGCTCTATGCCAAGGTGTCCAACAAGCACAGGAGCAAAAGCACCTCTGCACTCCTTGAGTCCCTCCTCGCCAAAGGATTCCCAGCTCATATCGCGTGAGTAATTTGTTCAGCTGCCTTTGCACAGTAGGATTTATTTAAGATACGAGGTATTTCCCGTAAAATCCTGACATCAGGCAGCTTGCTTTTTTCATTAGGAGAATGTGCTGCTCCTGGAGTTGACATCCCTATAAGGGATGTCTTGCTCTAAATTTCATGTAGACTTTCATGTTTATTGCTCATGTAGCAAAACCAATCTGCTCAATATCCCTTTTTTAAAAATACTGTATAAACCTAAAGACACACACCCTTCTACATCCTAAGTTTGAGAGGCTTCACAATGAGTTAAAAAGTTGGCCATAGTTTGCTCTTGGAATACATCCTCTTTAATTTTTTTTCTGCTTATCACTCTTATTATAAGGGAATTAAAAGTGGATGTAATTTCTATCCAAAGTTTTTTCAGGCCTGGCAAAAATGTCCAGCTGGATGTTGTCACTTGAAACGGATTTAAAAGATTAAACTTTCTTTATCAAGATGCCGTATAAGTCTGTCAATTCTAATTCCTGTCTTGAATCAGGATCTTGTTCCAAAAATCATGTCCTACCTGGAAAACGTAATAGTAAAGAGTGAGGGTCTATTTTCAGCAGCCCCAATGGATGAGAGATTAATTGGTGGCAAGTGATCAAGTTAATTAAAGAAATGTAGGGAGTCACTCCTCCCCAGACACCTCTCTCATTGGACAGGCAAGATTCTGGGAGGATTTTCCAACTTCTGAAGGGCAAGTATGGTTATTTTTCATTCAAACTATTCAAAAAATAAATTTTATTATTTAAATAGCAGAGAACACCTCATAAAAAATTTTAGAAAGGAGAGCAATATCATCTCCCTTTTGACTGAAAATTAAGCAAGTTGGAAAGGCTCCATTTTTAAGTGCTGAGATTTTTTAGGAGTAGCTGTGTTAGCAATCAACATCAGACATGATGGGCACAGCTTAGAAGGAAACTGTGGGTGCCTTGTTCCAAGGTATGTGCAGTGGAATTTTAGCTGGAGGCTGAAAATCTGGCTCATCATTTTTCTAGTAGTACTCTAAGTTTGGTCACCCCAAAGTAAAGGCTAGTTCTTGAATTTTTTTGTCCTGTTTGTGATGTTTCTCAAATCCCCTTCAAAACACTTTCTGCTGTTACCGAGATGGCTTTGTGTTTCCCAGGTCAAAATCAAGAAACAGTGGCAGAACTACTATGCAAATTGACATAAAATGACAAAATGTCCAAAAGCAATTTTTTAAAAATTGATTTTTCTCTTTATAGACTTTAAGACCTTCAAAATTTTCATTACATTTTTTTAAAACCTTCTGGCTGCTGCTGTTGTTCCTGGATTGAACCATAAATGAAAGTACTGAAAAGTTTCTTTTGAGATGTCCTGGCCTGAGAAATATGAAGTGGGGTGGAAGTACTGTAAAATCTTTCATAATGTAGAACCAAAAGGCCAAAGCAACATTTCAAATATGTGAGGATCAAGTCTAGCATAAGATCAACTAATTTGGCCTCCCCTGGTGCTTACACAAGACAGAACTGTGCCAGTAGTTTCTGTTTTAGAGAAAAGCCTGTTTATTCTTGCTGTAAATTTATTTTTAGTCTACCTTTAATACATATTTTCAATTGTTTAATCCTACTCTCTATCTGCGAGAAACTGGTACAAGCAGAATTTGTCCTTTGTATTATCTTTCAAACTTCACTGCTCCTCTTGGAAGCCTAAGATGTTTAATCACAGCCTAATACACTCCTGATGCTAAGGGCTCTATTTCCTGTTGGAAATCATCCTACAGTCAACATATATGATGAGACAAAAGCTGGGGCCAGGTATGGAGAGGAGCACAAGAGAACAATGAGATAGTACTGAACAATTCATGCCCTCAGGTCTCACTTGTCTTATTACATTTACAATTTTGAAGGCCCTGCAGTAAAGAGAAACTGAAGTCAAGCTCCATTTTGTCTTCAGGGCTGTTTGCACAGAGCTCGTCTCTGAGTGGGAGGAGCAGCGTGGTATGAAGTGGTAAAACGCTCACTCTGAGGTGCAGTGAGTGGTTAAGAAAGCCTGGCATCATTGGCCAGGTGGCAGTTCTACAGGATACAGCAGGAAGGGCTGCACGAGGGGAATGACAAAAACATGGGTTCATCATGTTTGATGTGATGGAAAAAGAGGGCTCAGCAGAGGCACGGAAAGGAAATGTGTAGCATTCAGTCACAGAGGACACAGGCTAGTTTTAAACCTACTAGCTCATGGTTTTGCACTGATCTGGCCGTGGGAGTTGATTTAGTTTGTGGAAAAGCAAGGTAGAAGGGCCTAGGTAGGAGCCCTCATCCATGTTGAGCCCCCACTAAAGTGCCAGGTGTGGTTGCATCTAAATGTTTTCAGCAAGCCCATGTGTAGCTTTTACACTAAAGAGAAGACAGAAGACCAAGAGGAAGCATCAAGGGTGAACCTGAGGCCTGCAGCTCAAGGCACTCCCTGCACTGCTGGTGCATGCTCGGGTGTCACAGGGGTGGATGAAGAACAAAAATGTGAGGAGACAAAGCAATTCAAGGCTCTAAGGACCCAGTGGCCAGAAGGGATGGCCTGAAGAGAGAGGGAAAGAGATGAGCAGATGTGAAGTAATTTAGCAGGTTTTTTCCATACCCACTGCCTCTACTAACCCCTTCATATTTCTTCTGAGAAGTTTGTAGTAGGTTTCAGGGGTGGAAATGGAGTTCATAGGTGCAGATGTTGCTTAAACACTGGAACCCTTCCCACATCACTTAGTATTTAGTCACAAAGACTTGTTCATGTGAAGCATGCAGTTGGCATTTTGAAAGCTCTACTGAGAAAAGGAAATGTGAATCAAATCTGACTCTAGAGAATGAAAGTTGTATTAACAGAGAGAAACATGAGATTTTGTCCCTCATCTTGGACAGAGCTGGTGGCTCAGATCTGGCTCTCTGCTGGCCTATGGGAGATCATCAGATCAGATTTTCAAACCCCAACAGAAATACATTTTGCTTTGTTTGTATGTATAGGCTTGAGCCTGGCATCTTGAATCAGAAACTTTTTCCTATGAACCCAGAAAAGCCTGCTCTTACAGTGCACAGATGGATGTTTTTCCTAACCCTAAGGAAATCCTACTAAAGAAAGATACACTAAGATCCTGTGGAGAGAATAGGTACCAATCTCCAAGGAATTAAGGACTTGCACCAGGAAAAACTATCTGGAGAGCTTCAAGGTTGTTAACATTTTCCAGGAAAAAATTAGTTGTTCATAGTCCTGCCTGGGTTGGAAAATAGACTTGGTGACCACAGTCACTAAATGCCTTTACTTTATAGGAGTTCTCTTTCTGTTACTTTGAGGAATCAATTCTGCACCTTTTTTTTTTCCTTCTAGGCAAAAAGCTTTGGTTGCTACTGGACAAAAGACAATAGAAGATGCAGCAAAATGGTAAGTATCTGTGATTTCTAAGGTGTGTTTTTGCATTAAACCTGGTTAAAAATCCTCATTTACGTGCTGATCCTGTCACTGAATTTGAAGTTAGCTGCCATAAAAAACCCTCTGCATCTGAGGTTTATTTTTTTTCCATTTATTTCACTCAGAGAGAGAAATATTTGTATTTGTACTTATTCTGGGAAACAAGATTACTTGCAGAAGGTCCAGAGTAAATTAAAAAGCAGGAGAGTTACAAAAACATGCAGTAACAATATATGTTAAATGGCAAAAGTGAAGGGAAATAGAAAGTCTCAGTTTACAACTAAGCTCAAAGGCTGATGGTCAGGGGGAGGTACCATTAGAATCAAAATCACTTGCTAGTTTTGAACCCCACAAATTTTTTTTGTCTCTACCAAGACTCTCATTGAATACTTATATGTCATTTATATGCTGATAATTGACTTTTTTTTCTTTCATTCATCTTCAAGTTAAATCCAGTCTTCCCTTGCACTTTCTTCTGGTTTCTGTTTTGCTTTTCCCCCCTGTTGGTTTGGTTGCTTTTTTCTTCCTTTTTTTTTTCCCTTTTTCTTTTGTGAAAAGAGGAGGAATTTGAGAATGGCGTGTTCTCTCCAAATAATTTTTTTCAGGGATGTTTCCACACTTTCCAACAACAACTCCCAATCCAATAGCTGTGAAGTCAAACATACAGCATGTGAAGGACAAGGTGGAGGACTATCATCACATGGCATATGAGTTTTTGACTTTTGCTTGGGTGTTTTCTCATATGCCTTGTTTCTTAGGGCTGAATAAAAAGGCTCTTTCTATTTTTTTTTTACCTTCAGTTAATTTAAATTTTGTCATTCTTCAACATGATCTCCCCATTTTCTTTTTCCTCCTCCAGTCCTCTGTTTCCAGTCATGCAAAAGAGGGGGGAAAAAACCACAACCCACCTGAATTTTTTTTTAATGTCTCTCATTTTGAAATATTGATAGAAGTAAAGGCACATAATAAAATGTAAAGGACACACACCCAAAAAAAAATAGAAAAAAAGACCATTCTCTATTAATATTGCAGAGAGAAAATTCACAAGGAGCTTTCCCCCCAGTTTTTTATCTGTAAGAAAATAATAAATTGTATTTCCTTTTTCTGATCCTTGCTATGGATGCCTTCAACCACAGGAAACAGGAGCAAGCTGTGCACACACTTATTGTCAGTGATATGCTCTCGATTTCAGGTTGCATTCCCACTGCAATGATCCCTCTCTGGATGACCCCATCCCTCAGGAATATGCTCTGTACTTGTGTCCCACGGGCCGTCTGAACAACCGCCTGCAAGAGTTTTGGAAGGAGAGCAAGCGCCAGTGTGGGAAAAACAGAGCCCATGAGGTTTTTCCACACATCACCCTCTGCGATTTCTTCACGGTGAGGCATGTGAATATGAGGGGTGAATATGAGCTGGGTGATAGTTGGTGAAACTGGGCAACCTGCTGTTGTCTGACACCAGAAGTTCTTGGTGATCAAATGCCATGACCCAGGCAGGCCCAGTGTTTGAGTGGGATGTTTTGGGGTAGCTGAGTGACACGTGTCCATCTAAAGCAACCCTGTGCAGTCCAGGATATTGTCAGGCTTCAGAGACTGTGTCCATTGCTCATGGATCCAGGATTATAAACCTTCCTGGCCATGGCAGCAGTGGCTGTCATCAGTCAGCTGTGCAGCAAGGACAATGTTATAGGATTCAGATAACTTTGGGATCATGCCTGTTGGAATCTCAGGGAAACCTCTGCCTTCCTCAGAGTGCCCCATCATTGCTATGGTGGTGTGTCCCAGATTTTACCCTTTCCACTGAAGATTCTGTGAAAAAGAGAGAAGCAGAATGCACAGGGATGGAAGGGGAGGCAGACTGGACTCCAGCAGTGCAATAGAGCCACTTCATCAATAATTTAACATGGAAGTTTTTCTCCTGAGCTGGACTCCTGGTAGGCTGTTTTCTGATTCTAGAGATGCTGCTGTCCTCCTTCTGGACACTGGGTAACTTCCCAGCAGAGCTGTTTCTCCTTCATATGCCAATATCAGCAAAGTCCAGCAATGAGTCACTGCTCTGGCAAAATGCTGGAGCCACCTGGAATCCAGTTTTCACATATTGACAGTGCACCTGTAGCTGAGCTGTGCTGAAACAGGCACGAGCTAAAGCAACTGCACAAAAATTGTTCTGTTAATCATACTTTTTTGTTAAACTCTCCCAAGAAGTATAGACTGTGAAAGTAAGAAATTTTGTTGCAAAGTACTGAATGGTACCCTGTGGCCATTAAACAAAATTATATAGAACAAAAATCATTCATTAATAACGAATGCCATGCTTTTGGAAGGTGTCAAGTTTAAAGGTGTGCCTGGAAGAGACAACTTCATTGCAACCCTCACTTTGCACATCTCCTTCCCATTCCTTGTAGTATATTTCTAGGGATAAATGTGCCCTCTGGTGCTGTCCTCTGCTCCCTGGCTCTCAGCAAGAGCTGACCTGAGCACCTCACAGGCAGAAAGTGAGATCACTGGCCTGACTCCCACTTCATTTTCCTGACCTGCCCTCTCCTGTTTCCTGGATTTCCATGTCTTCTGCAGTTCTCAGAGTTGTTGGCCCCAGAGGAGCCCAGCTGTTTCATGACACTTGCCCTGCTGCAGGGTCCCATCTGCCCCTGTCTGTCCAGTGCCTCCTGTATCCCCCTCGTCCCTGTGGCTTGAGAAATGCTCAAGAGAGAAAGACAATCTAGGCAAAAGGAGCTTCTTTCCTCTCTTCTGCTCTTCCCCTCCAGCAGCTGGGCCCAGGGTAGGATAAATGGAGGAAATAGCTTGGCAGAAGAGAATGAAGCAGCACAGGAACGGAGCACCATTAATGCTCCTGTCTCTGGCTGAATGGCACAAATTCCGTCATTGTCTCTTCACTTCTTAAATTGCTTAACTGCCACTTTTTCAAGGAAGCATGGCTCTGCACAATTCTTTAATTTGCTGTGGGTGGAGTGTTGTGGATCACATCAGCAAAGATGCCGTGGGAATTTTGCTGGGTGTGTTGCTCAGTGTGTGAGATCTCGGAGTTTTAGCAGGAACAATTTCAGTGAAAGACTGTAGGATAACAGTCACACAAATTCTTACTCAGGATTGAAGAGGCAAATCATGGTCCCTGCCTCATTTCAGACAAGCTACTGCACACCTGTCAGATGGCTCTTTTGGCTCTTTCCTACCCAGGCTAGATATACCTTGTATTGAAGGCTCCATCTCCTGTTTTAGAATCAGGACATTGTGTTGATCAAACTGCCCCATATTACTGATTTTAATGCCAGGAATTCCAGGCAGATTCACAGGTATTTTGTGTTTCTCAGGAAGTTTAATGCCCCCCTGTTTTCTGGCAGTGCTGTTTAGCAAAGGTACAATACTGGCTATTGAGCTGGTAGGTAAAACCTGCTCCTCCTCTGTTTTCTTTCAGTGTGAAGACCAGAAAGTAGAATTATTGTACGACACCTTAAAACGAGTTGGTGACATCTTTTCCCAGTGCTTTCCACCATCCATTTCCCTAACACTACATGCCTCCCCCAGCTATCTTGGCTTCTTCATTGATGACATCCATACAAACGTCCTCAGAGATTTTGCTCTGGCCTTCTCATCAGAGGCTTCGACCCTGGCAGGTAGGACCAACATCAAAGGGAAAATGAATGGTTTGTAGCACCAGTATGGTACTGAAAACCTCTCCTGTGTCTCCAAGAGAGCTTAGCTGATGTTTTACTGCCAGCAAGCACCCTCTTAGAGATTTGGAAGCAAAGTGGCTAGAGGAGCATGACTTAGACTTTGAAGACACAGCACTTTTGTCTAGAAGCTGAAATAATTGTCTGTGCAACTTCACAGGCCATCAATCACGATATCTAAGATGGGCAGGATATAAAACTTCCTATTCCCATTCCTTCCTTGGTGCTTGATGGCCCAACTGCATCCCTGAGAAATAGGGCCTAATACCCACTCCAATGACATCCAAGGGAAATGACATCATCAGTGGAGACTGAAGGGGCACAGCCCCAGCACAGCTTTGTTTGAGAGCAGTGAGTTCATATCTCAGATGAAGCCAGGAAGCAAATCCAGTCCACATTTGTGAACCATTTTGGCATGATTAAAACCACGACACTCTTCAAAATCATTATTCAGTAGATCTGCTCTACTACTAGTAACTATGATATTTCCTGCATCATGCAAAGCATGTAGGATAAAACAAGAAGAGCTTTAAATGACCTTTTTTTCTATGTTGTGATATGATTGTTTCATCCCTAGACTGCCATGTGAAGCCCTGCTTGAAGCAGTTCCACCTCACCTTGGCTCACAAGTTTTATCCTCACCATCAGAAGACTTTGGAACAGTTGGCCAAATGCATTAACCCAGAGGAGCCCTGCCAGTGGGTAGCTGCTCTCTATTCACGGGACATGCGTTTTGTGCATTACCAGGTACTATAATCACATTTATTTAATTTCCAGAGCCCGTTTTTGGACTCCTTGCTACAGTCATCTTAAGATGACTTACAGTCATCTTCCATCCTTAAGAAAATCAGTGCATTCTCAGCACAGTGTTTCAAAAAGCGTGGCTGTTTCAAGTGTCATTTGGGGTTGAAAAACTGGACTTGTGAATCAGTAGACAATTCCTTTATTCTTGACCTGCATGTCTCAAGATCCAGTTCCAAACTCCAGCAAAAAAAACTAATCTTGCCGTGACATGTAAAAGAGACAGGAAATCATGGTAGTTGAATATTTGCTAAGATTTTTCAGTTGACTGTTTTGCAGTAAAATTCCATTCAGTTCCACTAATGAAGAAAACTGCACAGATTAAGTACCAGTGAGCAGGGCTCAGTTCTCACTGATGTATTTTCTGCTTAACACTCTTAGTTAAGAACAGTCAACATTTTTCCAGTTCTCATTTCCAAATTTAAATTATGGAATGATCAACAGTTTTTTGCCAGATCAGTAAATTGCTTTGTCACAAGTCTCGTATTGGATTTTAGTCACACTCAGGAGAGCTGCAAGTGATCACAAAAGTAGCTGATAATGCTTTTGCTATGTTTGCTTTCAAATAAATCTGCACTAGTTACAGGAAAAAAGAAAGTATTTTTATGAAAACCAAATGCCTGTTTTTGCACACGCTGCAAAATGTGGTAGTGTCTTCCTTTTTCTCTGCTGAAGTGCCACTAAAAGTTGCAGAGTGGAAAACAAAAGTGGGTGCTGCATCCAGGAGTGGTGAACAAGCATCTCCTGAGCTGCTGCTGCTTGAGCAGCATCCTGACCCTGCTGCATGTTCCCTGCAGAGGCTGAGGGCCCTCTTCCAGTACAAGCCCCAGAACATCGACGAGCTCATGATCAATGCTGGGGATTTCATCTACGTGGACCCGACGCATCAGTGCGACGTGAGCGAAGGTTGGGTGGTCGGGACCTCGCACCGGACCGGCTGCAGGGGGTTCCTTCCAGAAAACTACACAGAGAAAGCCCACGAGTCAGACACGTGGGTTAAGCACAGGTGACTCGGGGGGTCGTGGGTGTTGCTTTACATCAGCCACTTTGGGTTTTTTCAAGTGTTCCTCCTTGCCGGGAGCTGTGAGCTGAGAGGTGGGAGCTGGAGGTGGTGAGGGCAGAGGAGAGGGAGGTCCTGAGGGTCTGGGTGGGATGCTGAGGCATCTTCTGAAAGAAAAGAGATAGGACATGCACCCTCAGAAACCCAGAGTTCATTAGTTCAGCTGCTCAGGAGATGACCCCTCTTTGCTCCTGAACAACCTGAACACCCTAATGAATTTTAAAAGACCACATTCTGCCAGGCAGGCTGAGCCTTCACCCTGGCTCTCTGCTTTCTCCTTTTTTCTCATTTCAAGAGCCTTGAAAATTAACTTGAAATGAAACCACAGAGCTGGGTCCACCACCATGAGCCCACCCTTCTCTTGTTGATTAACCCTGCATCAGAAGGCACCTGTCTGGCTTCCTGCACTTCACTCTGCAGCAAACAGCACAGCTGATGCTACTTGTAGATTAGAGCTGATTTTTCTAAGCAGGGAGGTTTAGGTGCAGAGTTCTTGCTGAGCCCTCAGTAACAGGGAGGAGGCAACCAGGTTGTATTTCCTTTCCGAAGGTTTCATATTAGCAGAGTTACACCCACTATGTGTCATCAGTTCATGATATTTTAGCCTCACTTTTATGAGACATATTCCAAATCAACAGCAAAGTTATGAAGTGGATTGCAAGTGTGCAGAAAGTATTGAATGGAACATGAATCCTGTCTTACAAGTGCCTGCAGACAACATCATGACTCAAAAATCTCTTCTATTTCTGTGTGTGCCCTCATGTTTGTATGTGTGTGTGTTGCATTCCCTGTGTGTGTTCAGGGAATATGTTTTTGTGACAGCTTCGAGATCCTCCACCCAGACTGAAAGGGAACCTAATGTAAGGCTGAATGGAGAAGCTCATAATCCTAGTATGTCAAGGAGTGTAACCAGTGTACTTTCTCTTCAGGTAATTGTTTGTTCCATTTCTTATCTTTGCCATGTGCTTGTGCAGATACACAACTAATTAAAAGCATTTAGTAAATGTAATACTATCTTCCTTTTCCTCCCTCACATTTTCATGTTATGTTGTCATGCATATATATATTATATATGTATGCACACACACACACTCATATTGTATGGTACAGTATCTCACAAATATTTTGTAGTGTGTATGATGTATATTACTCTTGCCTTTCACAAAACTCTTCTTGTTCCTGTCATAATAGCACAATACATGAGTTCTCTGCTCATGTTTCTCTGAGCACAACCTTACTGGGCAAGCTCTGCAGAGGCATGGAGATGAGTCTGATAAGTGAGGTACAGGCACATCCACCCCTGACTTCCATACGGGTTCAAGGCAGAGTAACTATATCTGAATTAGGCCCATTGTTAATTTTTGCTCTTATGTCCAGATTCTATGGATGTCACCTTGGTGGTTGCCATGGTCCCAGATCACATTTAAATGTCTCATTTTCTTTTTTGTTTTTAGATAGGTAGCTAATGTAAATAACTGTCCAGAACATCTAGCTGGTGTGGTTAACAGCACTGATAGCATTGCATTTTTGTCCCAGCTTCAAAATCCACAGGCATCCATTTTTCATAGTGTTTTCCACTGGTCTTCTGCTAAAAAGAACAAAACAAATAAGGACTCTGATTTTTACCTACAGCACATTTGCACATGCATTGCCTTATTGACTTTGACTGTCAGGAGTTTCCAGACTGTCCTTTCTGGAACACTGACGTGCTGCAGAAACCCCTTTGACTTGCTGGCCCCACAGCCTCTCTTCCTGCTGTGCTGGGGGATAGCACCGAGTTTGTTTGTGTTAATGTCAGAGAAACTGAGGGCACCTTGAGGGAACTTCCATCCAGGATGCTGTGTCTGGATGACTGTAAGACAGAAACTTCTAAACGACTCACACATCCTTCCTCTGGTTCTTGGTTGCTCTTGGTCTCTCTTATCTAGGTCACATCTGTGGCAGAGCCACCATCTGGCCTGAGGAATATGTTTTGCAGATGGGCACATCTCCAGTCTAGAGTTTCTCTGGCCTCTGGGTTGCTGTCAAGCAGAAGAGGAAGATCACAAAACCTTGGCTTTAAACTCTGATCTTGTGGCAGTTGATTGGTGTTTCATGGCAGAAACACAATAGTGTTTAACAGAACACATGAATATCTGTCTCATACAATTTCTTAACAATTCCCTTCTCAAATGCTGACTTCAGTGCTGCAGCAGTAATGTTTTAAATTTTTAAAGCCTTTGACCCATTCCTCCTTATCTTTTCATTGGTGTGTAATGAGCATTGTATTCTAACCCCAAACTACTTAGCATTTATTTGTAATTCCACCCAGTCTGAGTAAAAAAAAGCAGCCTCGTAGGAGATCTGGGTTCACTCTTGGCTCAACCACACATTTATGAAAATGTAGTAGTAGTATTTTCATTTGGGAAAGAAGGAGAAGTTTAGTGTTAGTCCTGGTGTAGAAAAGGTCATTACCACTTAAATCTTAGGTAGTTTTCCTTTTTTTTTTTTGGTTTAGATCAGTCATATGATCTAAACTGGAGTTATAATTCCTTCCCACATTAAGATTAGAAGATCTGTTGTCAGCACTATTTTCACTACTGCAAACACAGAGTCAAAACCTAACCTGTATCCCATGAAAGTCAGGGATCTGACCCTTGGCAAGACAAGAGCAAATGGCCTCAGAGTGCACTAGGGAACATTCAGGTTGGACATCAGGAAGAACTTCTTCACTGAAAGGGTGGTAAAGCATCAGAATAGGCTGCACAGGGAGGTGGTGGAGTCATCAGCCCTGGAAGTGTTCAAGAAACAACTGGATGTGGCACCCAGTGCTCTGATCTCATTGACAAGGTGGTGATTGTTCAAAGGCTGAACTTGACGATCTTGGAGGTCCTTTCCAACCTTAATTTCTGTAATTCTATCTCTTTCATTTGCCTTCAGTGAAGAGCCAGGCTTACTGTTGTCCTAAAAATAGGCATCTATTATAGCAAATTCTCGCAGGAATCCAGAATTTTTGTGCAGGTTATACATAATAACATCATAATGAAAACCCCTTTTTTCACAGCTGTCTCAGAATGCTGCCCTGAGAAGAGGGGTGCTGGTCATGCGCCATGGAGAAAGAGTTGACCAAGTCTTTGGCAAATCTTGGCTCCAACAGTGCTTGACTGCAGATGGTGAGTAAGATAACAGGAGGATCTTAGCAAACCAGAACTAATTAACACCCATAATTGGTACAAGAGATTAGATCTTCTGTGTGTAATTGTGAACACTGACACAAAGGAGTGAGTAACATTGCAAGTCACGCCCAGCACTGCTTTGACCTGCACATAACCAGGTCATAATGTCCTGGAGTCCTTCGTGTTCATGCTGGATAAACTCTGCAAATAAGCAAAGCTCCTGTGTTACTGACAGAAGTGTCTCACTGATGGATGGACTAATCACAAGATCAAACTCAGCACCACTCATTGTGCAAGGTGGTGGTTGTCAGACCCCTCCACCTTTCCATGCCTGAGTCAGAATTATGGTCTGTCCATCAGAGTCACAGTAGGTCACTAGTCCAGCCTGGGGAAGATGAGTGAGAGCGATCTGTGGTGGTCAGCACTGACCTAAATTAAAATCTGAATTTCCTGGCTCTCTCTCAGGAGAAAAAAACCAACTATGTTTTCAGGTGAAGAAAACTGACCCAGAACTGGGAAATTTTTGTCAGGAGAAGAAGGGGAACATGAAGGTGGGAGTTCACAAGTGATAGCTTTATGCTGAAATTCTGCTTTGCTGTGCTGGAGATTCCCTATGTTTAATGTGTGGAATTCACACCAGATAAGGAGGGTGGTACCTTCTGGCTGCCTGATCAATGTATTGCTTTCATTTTTCTTCAGTGGAAATGTTGGAGTTTTGTCATTTTGTCAATGGTAAAAGAATATAAATAGGGAGTCGATTTTTGCTTCACTTGAGCCCCACAAAGCCAAATTCTCATGATTTCCTGTTGTCTCTCTCCTCCTCCCCATCTGCTCCTTCTGAGCTTGCTGAAGAAGTGCTGTTCTGTTAGGACAGGTGGTTTCCCAAGCCAGTGTTGTGACCTTAGAATGTGACCCCTTTAAGGTAATAGCACCGTTGTTTTTCATCAGTGAGGCACTGGCTCTGTCTGCAGTACTAACACAATACAAGCTGCTGCCTCCCTTGTGCCACAGAAAAATGTCTCACCTCATTTCAGGAAAATACTATAGATCAGATCTGAACTTCCCCTCTTCCCTGCCGAAACGGAAAGACAGCATGAAGCAGTTTGAATATGATCCTCCTTTATCTTGCTGTGGTATATTCCAGTCAAGGCTTATAGGTAAGCTGGATAATATCCTACTGCAAATCTAGGGGTTCAGGAAAGAAGCTGTCATCATTTGCCAAAACTCCTGCTGGCTTGCAGCAGAAAATCTTCCTATCAGCACTCATTGTGGCAATGCTTCTCAGTGGGCAACTGCTGCAAGATCTTACAGAGTAAAATAGAGAACACAGCTGGTTGCTTGTCTTTGAGACCCACTCTGCCAGTTCCTGGCAAAGAAAGTTGCAAGAAAGAAGCCACAACTCTACCTACGCCCTACTGCTTGTCTGCAAGGCGTTTATGGCTTGTGCAGTTGTCACTGAAAGGGCAGTGAGGAGTGAAGGGTCTGGCTGGAGGAAGCAGCTTCATGGTCAGTAATGTGGTTACCTCACTGCAGGGAGCTGGTGGATGGGTGGTGTGGGTTAGTCTGACTCAGCTCACTCACCAGATGAAGTTGTTTGTGCTCCCTGAGTGAGGTGCCTGACTGTGACAGTGCCAGCCTGGTACAAATGCTTTTCTTTGATGGTTCAGATATATGGAGACAGCCAAATGCCCAGCTGCTGTTTGCAGATTGGGATTGAATCTTTCCAACACTCATTTTAAACTTGCTGTTTCCACCAGAATGAGCTTTTTAATGATCTCACTCAGCAGATAGTGTGAAAAAATGAATAGAAAGCGACTGTCAATGTACCCATGTCGATGAAAGTGCAAAGCTCTGAGTTGTTGGTTTTTTTTGCAGAAAGTATTTTGTAGTAGTTTCTCATCTTTCATACTTTGCTGTTCCCATCCAGGGGAAGCTCTGCTGGACCAGGAAGTGATGGTCACCTGTGTGTACTCATCACCTGCCCTCTGCTGTGTACAGACAGCTCAACATGTGCTCCAGGGTAAGCCAAAAAAACCAGCCAGTGCTTCTGCCACGGTCAAAATATCTTCATCAATCTTCTGTGAAGTCTCCGAAATGAGCAATTAAGATGATGTACAGCTTTGTGGTTATTTGTGGTTGTCTTCAAGCAGGGAAGACGAGGCAGTTTTGACTCTCTGGTAACACAGGCAGCAACCAACCTGCTGCTGTGTGTGCAGTCTGTGGGATATGATCCCATCAACTCTGGTCCTAACTGGTTAAAATGGAATCTAATGTTGTATGAAACAGAGGTGTTTCACATCAGCTTGAATTCAATATTAGTAGCTACCCATCAGATTGTCACTGTCACCTTTTCCAGAAAATATTTTGAGCCAAAAAGCAGATGTTTCCAGTACAGTGAAGGATCTGTATGTTTATCAGGGAAGACAGACTTCTTGCTTTCTTTTGCAAGCTGAACTATTTTAATGCCTTCATATTGCAGAACATTTTTCCTTCTCTTTATTTCCCTTCCTTTCCTTCTCTTCTTTTTTCATTTCCTGTCCCTTTCAACAGGTTCATTACCATGTTTATATCAGAATGCATTTCTCTTGGGAACCAGCACCACTCAGTAACCTCTCTTGAGAACAACAAAAAAATTAACATGTCTTTTCACAAGAGAATTCCATTTTTAACACTGTCAGATGATTTACTGCCCCACTGAGGATCACTTAGCAAATGCTATATAAAAATGGTAAAAACATTTCCTATCTAATGTTATTCAGATTGCAACATTACTGAGGTTTTTTTCTTCTAGCAGAGCTTCCCAAGAGAGCTTCAGAAATTATGATTATGATAATAATAATGTAATAATTTACAGTGCCTTAACATTATTCAGACGAGAACATAATTGTGGCTTCCTTTAATCAACATGATTCTCTTTTGTTTGTAATTCATTTTCATTAATGAAAGTAGTACAGCAAACAAGGAAGAATGTATAGTCTGAATGTAGCACTTTGAGTGTACCATCTTTTAAGATGTAGTTCTTGTTCTTGCAGGGCTTAAATTAAATCAAAAAGTCAAAATCAGGGTGGAACCAGGTCTGTTTGAATGGACCAAGTGGGAAGCAAGCAAAGTAATCCCTAACTTCATGACTGTGGCAGAACTGGCAGAAGCATCTTACAGCATAGATACAAGTTACAGGTAACTGCTCTGTATTTAGCTGATAAAGTTGTGGAGTTTTTTGTCCTTGAGGTATCTTATCCTTTTATATGTTATAAATCATTACAAACACTACAAAGATGGAGAGATTCTGATCAAATTCTGTGCACCTCAGGGCAGAGCTATGTAGGGTCTGGGGAGAGAGAGACGAGCCTGACATGAGTCAGCTGTCCTGGTTTTGGGGACAGGCAGGATAACAGTTTCACTATAATTTATGTTTAGGGGGTTTTGTTTGGGTTAAGTTGCCCAAAGATTAATACTGTGCTCAGCAAGGACTTTTTGGGGCCCTTATAACTTGGTGGGGTGAGAGGTGATGCCTTTGCTGAGCACTTGCAAACCACAGCCTGGCAGGAAATAATAAGCCTCCAATTCAACCTAGCTCCCCATCTTGCTCTCAAACCAGTCTGCTCTGTGTTTGCAGTGCTCCAGGAAATTACTCACTGATAAAAGCAAGTGTTTCTTGGATTTCCCACATATTCAGGAAAGGGGAAAAGGAAACTTCTTGTGTCTTAATCCGTTTCTTTACAGCCGAGCAAGTGTCTTCATTTGAGATGGCATGAAAAAACAAAATCCTTCATTTTCTTGCAGTATAGGGCTTTCTGGGAATTTGGTGTTCCCAGACACCTACTCTAGGCACCACTGGCCACTGCACATCAGGGCCTGCAAACTCTTCTCTGCTGCTGTGGGGCTGGACAGACATGAATGTCCTTGGAGCTGCTGTGTAGCCTTGGGATAGGACCCTGCAGGGTAAATGTTGTCCATCACCCAAGCCACATGACTCTTGTGAGGCTGCCCTGATTCACAGCAGTTTGAAGGTCTGACTTACTTTTTTGGGTGCCTGAAGAGGCCTGATATATAAAATAAAGAATTCCTAGTCTCAGTATATGTGCTCGGCTACTCAGGAGTGGTGCAATGTGAATAATGTCCCTAGAAACATTTTTTTTTTTAACTCTAAGGGTGAAAGCCTTTACTCTCCATTTGACCAGGGGGAAGCCAATGCTCCAGACAAGCTGAGGTAACAGTCTGTCAGCCAACATAGTAGACAAACCTTTTAACCAAGTACCTTTTCTCTGGTGTAGTCATTCAGGGGTGCTAATAGTGTCCCCAGTATTCACCCAGATTAACATACATTTGTGGTTTTATTGTCAGAGGTAACTTCCCACTCTCTTCTCTGGTGCCATCAGAAAGTTATGAAGACTATTTAAGCAGAAGCTCTGTGGTTATAAAGGAGATCATCGCTGCCTGCCCCAGCAAAGGTAAAGGTTTCAGATCTCTGTATATTCTGTCAGACACTTTCAGAAACAGGAACTGGCAGAGATTTGCCAACAGAATCACATTTAATGTGAGTTGTTGGTACAAAGCACGAGGTAGTCTCAAGGTGTGTCATGGGCTACACTAGTTTAAAATACATGCAATTTATGGCATAGAGAGTAAAAAACTAAAATTAAATAGACACAGTAGGTACTAAACTGCAAGAGTATACTCTTTTCTTGATCTTTCTACATCAAGCTGTAGCTCAGCCAAAGATAATATCCTTTTCTTGAAAGCTTTGTAGTTTTTCCCTCACAAAAGCCTTCTCTCACTAGCTGGCATGCTACAACACACCAGGTTTTTTCTGCCTGGCACAATATACCCAGCCACATTATCAAAAAGGTCTGCAAGGATGGACAGCCCCAAAAACACTCATACCCATCTACTGATGGGGAACCTGGCAGTGCTTCAGCTCCCTTACTATTCTTCTTTGCTTTTTCTTGTGCCAGGTGTCATCCTCATTGTGGGCCATGGCTCTTCCTTGGCATCTTTCACCCGGCCTCTGACAGGGCTCCCCAACAGAGACAGCAGTGACTTTGCCCAGATGGTACGAAAGGTAAGAGGATGTTTTGGTTTTTTTCATCAGGAAGCTTTTGCACTTTTTTATTATATTTTTAATAAGGAGCTTATGCAGCGAAATGTGTGTGGAACTGCATGCCAATACCAACTACTTCAGCTTTCTTATTCCAAAAGGAATCTCATGCAGTTTTAGCAAAGCACTGAAGGGCAAGAGAAGGATTTTATTCTGGTGGCTGTACATGTAACATCTTCTTTGAAGATTTTCATCCAGCTCCCCTGGAAAGTCAATATCATGTAACACCTACAAGAGGCCCGTTTGGAAACCTGGAGCTATCCTCCTTCCTTCCAGCCTGGAAATGAGAAGGCTTTGGGATGACCTTCAGCCTTCCAGTACCTGAAGGGAGCCTGCAAGAAAGATGGGGAGAGACTACTTACAAGGTCCTAGAGTGACAGGACAAGGGGAAATGACTTCAAATTGAAAGAGAGTAGGATTGGATTAGATGCCAGGAAAAAAATATTTACTGTGAGAGTGGTGAGGCAATGGCACAGGCTGTGGATGAGAAGTTGTGAATGCCCCATCCCTGGAAGTGTTCACAGGCAAGTTGGATGGAGCTCTGGTCTAGTGGGAGATGTCCCTGCCCATGTCAGGGAGCTTGGAACTGGATGATTTTTAGGGTCCCTTCCACTCTGGGATTCTATGATTCTGTGAAACAGGGCTAAAAACCTTCCCTGTCCATGACTGTAACCTGGAGTTACATTCAGTGAGTCACTCTTTAGGAAGCTGTGTGTTTTTCAAGGCACTGTAGGTTCACAATGTCAGTTCTCAGCTACAGAATGAAATGGAGAAAGGTTTTCTTTGCAGCTTCACAAGTGGGGCCTGTGCTTGAGACTTGGTTGCCAAAGTCTTTTGTTTGCTTCGTGTTTTAACACCAGTGGCAGAATTCTTCAGCTCAGTTTTCCTTATCATCTGCTCCTTGATGTGACCAGAGATTTCAGTCTTTAGACATATTTTTAGATCCACTGTCAATGCCTAAGAAGGGGTGAATATATTTTGACCATCAGACCCAAGTATGAATGTGGAGCGATGACACAAGTTCAGCTTTCACCCCTCAGTCCTTCAGTCTGGTTTAGTTCATTTCAGAGGTGACAGAATATCAGGGTCTGCTCTCTTCTGTAGCAAAGCTTCCCTTCATGTCAAAGCAATGACCCTGCTGGTAACTCTGCTTGTAACCTCCCTCCTAGATCCCTTCCCTGGGCATGTGTTTCTGTGAAGAACTGAAAGAAGAGAACAAATGGCAGATGGTCAACCCACCAGTGAAGACATTAACTCATGGAGCAAATGCAGCCTTTAACTGGAGAAATACTATTGTAGAAGATTAAAAAGTTGGCTCTGCCTTTGCAGTTGTCAAAAATGAGCCAAAGGAGGGTTATGGTTCAGCACAGTCCAGTGATTCATCCAGAAGACACACAGAGGGTGGGAAATGCCCTCTCAGAGTTGTCAAAGCACAGAAAAACACTTCTGAGTTTGGTGCCTGAATTTTGTTTTTATTTTGGTGTCTGAGAAGAAGAAACCTATGAACTGGCATTTAAGTGACAAATAACACTTCTGATAATGAGGAAAGTTCCTTTTAACCTTCTCTGAGAGTAAAAATATTTAATAAATATGGATCTAACTACCTGATTAGAAATTCCACTGCAGAAGGCACTGATGTAGACAATGTTGTATTTTCAAGACCAAACTACATCCAAACTACATTCCCTTTATTTTATTTTTTTTTTCACACACTTGGACATTTTCAGACAACATAAAAACTGGGACTGGGAAAAAAACCATCTCCTACACAAAGAGGGGACCTAAAGCCACTGAGTTTCCTGTTCACTCCATCAGTTCTATGAGAGCAAATACCACACTGACTTTTTTTGCCTCTTCTACGAAGGGAGTCCATTTTCTATCACAGCAGCTCCTCATTCAGCAATTCTCAAGCGATCCATGTTGCTAAAGGGTCTAAATTATTCCTTTTAAAAGAAAACTAAACAGATTGCTTAGTGTTGCTGGGACAAAGAACAGTGTTACTGTACTGGTGACAAAACCAGGATGTGAGAAACTCTAACTCTGAACACTTCCTGAGATGGCACTTGTAGGACAACAGCTTTGCTTTGTGCTGCTTTGTGCCAAATTGTATAAATAGTGATACACCTCCCAGGTGGGTCACCTAAAATGTCTCTGTAGCTCTTCTCTGGGTGGTTTGTTTAATTAAGAGAATGTAGCCCTGAAATATTATGCATGAACAGGAAAATGCCTTTCACAGCCTATTTGCGTTCCTAATTTTCCTTTCTAGTTATTAGATAACTACCTCCAGGAAAGCACATGTGTTTCTTTCTATGAAAGAAAAAATGGAAATGTTTCTCCTGAGCATGACTAAAAATGCCTTCATTTTCACTCCTCACTACCTGCTCCTACTTGACATCTGTCTGCTTTCATGCTGTTAACCACCAGGGCAAGGGGAAGAACCCATCCAACATTCAGGCCTTGGGCTTGAGAGGTGTCTGACAAGCACCTTTGTCTGTGGGTGTAGAGATTTCATTATCTCAGTTGTGCACCTGAAATGATTCATTCTGACTTTCCAGCTGTGGTGAAGTTGCTTGAGCTCTTGATTTTCTGACAGTGCTGTAATTTTAAAGTGAATATCAAATGCCCCAGGGCCAAGACAGGAGCTCTTTAACTATTAAGTGGTGTAACAAAGGGCACAGGACTATTGCTGGTTGCAGCTTGAGCTCAGGAGATGGGTGGCTACAGATGCAGTCACAGAAAAAGATAAAAACACCAAGTGCCATCACAGCCTTTTCTTGATCAGAGGAAGCAGGATGCCCCTGCCCTGCTGAGAGGAATTTGGTTTGGTCACTTCTCCACATCTCCCCCCAGCACAAAGAGGGGGTCACCCAAAGAGGGCAGGTGTGGTGAGGGCAGGTGTGGTGAGGGATGATTTTTGCCCTGAAGGCAGTGGCCAGGCTCCTCTGTGGTCATCAGAGAGGGCAGTGAGTTACTAAAAGCCAGTTTATGGCACTGTAATGCTGTTATTGTCCATCAAGATCCAGTCTGTGGCAGCTTCCTAAAGGCAGGTGACAAGAGAGGAGAAGGATAGGGTTGGGAGAATCCCATTGTACTTTTATTTTTGCAATACGGATGCACTCCAATGAATTTTATGTTTTATGAAAGCAATGAATTAAACTTCAGAGCACGTGAGAAAGAAGGTTGGAGGACTTGAGTATTCTCTTGTGGTGGTTCCTAATCCAGACACCAGAGTGCTAATTAGGTGAGGACAAATGCTTAGTCAAAATACTGTATTTAACTTATAAAACTTCTCCATTTCTACCGTTCAATTAATTTGAACTGAAAGAGGAGGCAGCACATAAAGCAACACATTGAAACTATCTCAGCCTTAATAATAACAGGGCAAGGTCAAGCTCTTCTATTCACAAGGACCCTGTTTTTGGCTTCTCTGAGACCCCATGTGAGCACAGATTCAACTCTAAACAGCTTTTAGGATTGGAGCTGAAATTCTGTCTTTAACGTACAAGGTTTCTTAATTGTGCAATCTAGTGCTTAGGAGAGAGAGAATTCCTAATGGAGTGTGTACATAATATGAGACTATTCACTAAACAGAGGGGAAATGGAGAAAATGTCCAAGGAAGCTTCAAAGTTGGTTTTGCATTAAGCAAAAGAAATAGAAAATTCTTTTCCAGTTTCTTGATTTTTTTATTCAGTTTCTAAAAGTAGATGTGGTTTTACTCCAATGCAATATTGTTTAATTAGATCTATTCCATTACAAGTTTATGTACTTTAATAAATGCTTAATTTATGATGACACCTTGTAAGAAAACACAACCTCTGGTTTACATGATTAAACAAGATCTGCTGTGACTGTGGGATGGGAAGGAGCAGCAGCAATTTTTTGGGAACAATATTGCTCCTTCCATGCCCTTTTAGACGATAGTAACATCCAAATTTATGGTGTTGAGGACCACTTTGAGGCAGAAGAGCTTGGAAAGACACTTGAATTCAATTCTTCTGAAAAGATGAAAAAAAATCTATGAATGCTCTGAACCTGATTTTTCCTAAGCTTTTTCCTTGTGTCATCCTTAATACTGGTGCAAGGAACATGCACAGCTCTGCAGACTCAGAGAACTCCGTATTTCTATTCACTTTGCACAATTTTAAGTCACAGATGAGGAGTAAAGCAGTTGAGTGGATTTTTTCACTCCTCCAACAAAAGCTCTGGTGATCTCCAAAAGGAGCAAATCCTTTCTTCGGGAGCACTTTTTAACACCTTTAAAACTTCCCGATGTTCTTGGCTTTTCTTCATTGTATTCCAGACAGAATGCTGGAGGGGGGGGGCAAGATTACCACTGGAGGTCACTCCTGCACTAACAAACAGTTCAGTGCAGCAAGGAAAAGGTAATAGAAACTATCCAAGAATGAACACAGCTTGACTTGAAGATGATCTTAACATGGAAGTGAATTAGGAAATATGGTGTGCAGATATTTCTCAAATTTACAGTAGAATATATTTAACCTAGCAAGTAAATTAACGGTGTTTGGTTTTGTTTCTTTTTTCATAAAAAGACAAAAAAAGAAAAACCTCACAATGTTATCAAGCCATGATTGCTCTGATGTAGCTACAGTAATAATAGAAATGCAGCACATCTCCTTGCCAGAAAAAGCAAAAATAGGAAAAGACAACCACCTCTGAAAATGCTCCCTGAGATTTTTGTCACACCAGTGTGACAAAAAACAGCAAACAAACTGGCATGTAAGATAGGAGAGGAAAAATTGTATGAGAATTTTCTCAATAGGACATTTCTGATATGAGCAAAGTTGCAAAGAACAAGTAATAAACTCTATTTATTTCATGACTTGTTTGGGTTTTTTTTTAACTTTCAAACTTTTAGGCATAACTTTGATGAAACTGTGAGTTGTAGAGAAATGGAAATTGCTAAAATGCTTTTCCTTTTCCCCCTAAAATAAAAATTTAATATCATTTTCCTGCCCTGAGATGAGGAATTAGAAAATGCAAGTCCTGTTTCAGCAATATCAGTGCAACATCTCATCTCAGCTGGGCCATAACTCTTCTACTTCAAAAGCAAACTGCTACTGGCTGACAACTCTCTGCCTCAGGCTCCAGGACATCCATATTCGTACCCAAGTTACAAAAATATAAGGAAGTCAATGAAAGTCAGACAGATACACATTCATAATTGAGGTATTGCTTACATATTATCAGGAAAACAGTTTCAGAGCAGCTGTATTCACGTGCAGAAGAGGCAAAAAGATGTGTCTATGGCATGTAGTCCTTGTGCAACACTTTGGGCAGCTCAACACCTTCAACTTGCTCTTAAAGCTCTGGTGATCTCCTCTGGAAGCTTCAAGGGGGGATCTGCAGCTTCTGTGTCCCACCAGCCACTTCCTGATCAATGGGTTCTTGATTTAAAAGTAGCTGTGTGTTCAGTAATTATCTGCCTACTGGTGAGGGAGTGCTGGACTGGGTTTTTTCTGCTGTGTGGGGGTGTCTCTTCCACTGGGAGATGGGAATACAGCAAGCAGAGCTTTTGGTGTGGGGTGTGTGTGCTGGGGAATGGCAGAAACTCCTCCAAGCAGTGGGGACTGTGTGACACCAACACTGAGGAGTGACTGGGCCTGATCTCCAGCCCCAGGGAACAAAGTCCCCTTGGCACATGAGTGGTGACAGCCCAGACAGGGCTTGTTGGGTAGGGGGATGTTGAGCCCGAGCCCCTCATGGGGATGGGGGTTATGGGCTCCTTCTAGTTGTGAAGAAGAAAGCCCACCTGGGTATATAGTTGGGATTTTATCCGGTAGAATATCTAGTATCCTAAACCTTTAATATAGTGCATGTTGTAGAGTCGACGAACATATCCCATTTGCCAGTTCAGCATAGAAGAGAGTGATACTGCTTTACCTCATGCCCACACATCTGGAAATCTGTAAGAGAATTTTGTGCACTCACGTTGGGGGAGGCTGCTCTTGGCCACCCAGACAGGACAATGATAACAAGGAATTCTTCTGCAAGGAAC
>WEIV01010213.1:11550-24013 GCA_013390005.1 Calyptomena viridis | reverse complement strand
TATATATATATATATAAAATTCATATATATGTATGAATTCAGACCCAAAACTTAGAAATTTGTTGTGCTATAAGCTTTGTCTGTCTTCCGCATAAAATCAGTAGAAATGCTGAGCAAATATTTTGTAGAGTATCAACAGTGACTTCAGAGAGAAATTCGGGGGTGAAAAAAGTTACTTTAATATTGCAGTTTATTAATATCTTCATATTGCGGGCATTCAAAAAAAATCTCTACAGTAACCCTCAGGTGGAATTAGACAGATTCGATTTCATAGAGAGGAACTTTCAGGCAAGAAAACATAGAAAACTTCTTGAGTCAGCAGTTCTGTAAGAAGTCATCAGTTTCAGTCCGTTGCTAGTATAGAATATACATTTGTTTTTTGTGATCAGCAAAAGTTCCTGTAAGCAATATTTTTCCCGATATTTCAATTCATGTTGCATTTTTTAAATCTTCCTGTGTAATTTCAAGAAAAATATGTTATCTCTCTGCTATAAAATACACAGATCTGTTCATCTCTCTAGATGTATTTTTTTGCCTGCAATTATACAAATAATTCATATAATTTAATTTCTGAGTTTGACTTTCGTAACTTACAAAAAACACATAGCTTGACTTAAGTATAATAAGGAACGTTGTCACAGGCCACTTCTTTCCCCTATACTGTGTATGAATAGACTGATCTGGTTCATTCTTTAGACATACAAAGTGTTTGTGTTACTGTATTTTCTAATAGATTATGAAATTACCAATATTCATCTTTTTGCTCTTGCATTCTAGAAAGGAACATGAAAAAGTATATGTAATTTTCTTTCTCTGTGGAAAGCTCATATTTCTAATTTTCTTAATCTTTCTGTTGCAATTTTTTAGCTTACACCTTCACTCACAGCACATGAATACTTCTTTTTAATCTTTGTCTTTATATGATAATGCTTTCAGAATTCAGGTATTTGAACAAGTTTCTGATGTAGCTTAAGCATGTAGTGTCAACCAGACAGTGCTAAACATCAATGCCCTGGTGCGCAGAACAAATACACAATACTTCCTATCATTATAAAATGAGTTAAAGAGTTATTTGACTACTTAACTATTCCTAAAACTAATGAAAACTCTGTCCATTTTATTATTTGAGGAAAGCCTATTATTCATCTATCAGATTGTAATGTTGACGAACAATATATTTAATCAGAATGTCAGTGCCTATAAAATGTGCAAATACCTAAACCAAATACACTGCCCCTTCTTGCATGGTCGCATCATGTCTTTTTGTTATGTGGGTAAAACACACCACAGTGAAAAAATTTGACTAAGAGTTACTTATAGTTCTGATTGATTCCAACAGCTGAATGTATTCTCCTGGCTAGGACTTTTTAGGGTTGTCAATCATAGTGGAATGTTTTTTTCTTTTCCACTTGTAGAAATTGTATAGAAATTGAAAATAACCAGGCGAAATACTTCATCAGGCAACCTGCTGGTGGATTTGGAGTTTGTTATCAAGCGAGAGAATTGCAGGAAGAGAACCAACTGCAGAAAGGTCATTGTGACTTACAAGTCTTAAGTAGACATAAAACGTTAGGACAGAAAGTGCATAATTCCCAACTCAGAAGGGTAGAGTTAAGTAAATATAACTATTTCAATAAATGATGGACTATACAGGGTACCCAGTGCATTTTTTTGAGTCAAGGAAGATTCACCATTTATAGATGCAGGAGGTATTAAATCAGACAGCTTTGTAGCCATAGCACCATTTTTCTCCTAATATGCTATCTTCTCACTCAGCCACACTCCCCAAATACCAAATTCTCAGATACAGAGGTGTGATGTAGGTATATCTATTACATAACAGGAGATTTAAAAAATTGGGTTGGAAGCATTTAATGTGAAAAATTTTCAGCTCTCCATTCTTGAAAGACTACTATCTGGACTTTTACTACCAAAGTAAGAATAGTTAGTGGAAAAATGCAGAGAATTTAGATTATTCTAAAGTTTTCTTCTCCTCTTTTTTTTTTTTAATTTATTTTAATTCTATGTCTGTTTACAAGAGTACTAAAAAGACTTGGCTTTGAACATCAGTAAGGTGTGATTTGAGTGATTTATCTACATTGTAGAAAACCTGTGCATTATATGTGCATGCTGGACAGCTCAAATATTATCTCGATGTAGCCCATCCCTTCTCCTTTACAACCTAAGTGCGTGTGTCTCGCCTAGCTGTTGTAAAAGCTTCCGGTATTGTGGCTATCTCCTCCTTTGGTGGATGTGCTGGTACTTACAGCACTGCCTCTGGCACCATTTCAGGATCTGTCTGCTACTGAATTGCTAGGGCAGTGTCAGGCTTTCATGTACCACTTTTTTTTAATTCACCATTCGAATTTTACAAGTATATACAATAACTTGTAGTTAAATATACATCTATTCCAAAGTGAAGCCAAAGACTTTTTTTTCACTGAGACTAACACGCAGCTTTCACTTTTCATTTTTTTCATACAGTTTTTGCAAATATGCATGCCACACACCTTCAAGTGTCAGAACAGAATCCTAACATTAATTTAGGATTATATATAGCATATATACTTCTGTTGCAAGGGTGCCACTGAAATGAATTTTGAATCATTTTGAATCCAGATGTTCTGAGTCTCTTTACTAGTGGACTTTCCCTATGATAAATTATTTTTAAATTGTCCAATATTTCTTCATATATTTAATTTCAAATGTAAGAAATTAAATGTTTTAAACTTCACTGCAATTAAAAATTGTTTATTACATAAAATGTGTGCAGTGAATATAACAACTTTTCACCTTACCCACAGAGACTTCAAGATAGACTGATTTGGATTTTAATGTTGTATGTAACAGCATAGTACAGTTTACTTGCAGATAACTGTTCTTCTGAAATTCAGATACATCTTTGAACCACCTAACATTTGCTTCACTGAAGTAAATTGCTAACAAGTTTCCTTTATACATGATTCCTTAATTAATGTTTTTTTCATATTTGCAGAAATGAAACTCAGAAAATAATTAATGTATACTACAGTTGTCTTTCCAGAATAATGCAGGAGAAATTTGACTAGAAATTCAACATACTACTGAGAGTTTAATTTCAAAAAAAAACATTATCACAGTGGTTTTTTTACTCTGTGTTAAGCAGGATTGGACAGGGCCTCATGGATCACTGCATACAGCAGCCAGCTTTGGCAGGCAATCACATTACAAGATTCAATTATTAAAGCTCTGTCACAAAAGCTGTGACACATGGACTGTGACTTGTCCATGTGCCAATGTCGTCCAGGTTAAACCACTTTTTTCCCTCTTTACTTTCCTGATGGATATAACTGGTATTCCCAAATGTATCTCAGTCTCTTTGCTAGATTTCACAATTTAAGTTCATTTAGACTTCTCTTTCATAATGGATAGTCAGAGCAGAGAAAATCTAGTAACCCTTTCTTCACAGCACTTTCAATCTGAATTCATCATTCTTGAGCATGAGTGGCAAAAGTAGGGCACATAGATGCAATATTGCACTTTAATGATGTGGTGGACAAAGAAGTAAGTGGTAATCTGTTTGAGTCAAAATTTATTTGGAAAAAGCAAGTAAAGCATCATCTAATGAAATAGAATCAGATATCCTTCTTAAATACAAATGCCAGATTTGGCCTTCGATGAAGCTGTTTTAAAGTTTGTAGGGAGATAAATATGACTTAGAACTGTACTGAACAAATGGTGGGACCTCATTATTCCAACACACCAAAGCTGATAGAAATTTTTATTTTCATGAACTAAATGCTGTATGTTGCCATTTCAAAAGTTGGTTTTGGCAAGCAATAATAGTTACTTACATGAAATAACAGTGGATTTAGTGATCATAAATTGACTCAATAAAATAAAACTAGAGAGAATAGTTCATTCTTAAAGTTTCTCCTGTTGAAATTAAAGGTATGAAAGATTGTTACCTGATCCAAAAGGTTATTTACTTTAGCAAATTTTCTCTGGGAGAAAACTTGCATCATAAGTTTCTGGAACAGCTGTTCTACTTCTGCTGAGAGTACAAACACTGAAACATGAAGAGTCAAGTCTTAAAAATATTGAAATACCCCTTGTTCTTCTGTTTTCCACAGGAAATACCTCTACAGAAGAGTAATATCTGATAAAAGACATAAGGAATAATACAAGTATAAGCAACACTTGGTTTTATGCAGATATTACTTTTTTTTACTAATCGACTAGTCTTCAACAATGATGCTTGGCTTAATAAGTTTTAATAGACATGCAGGAAGATTCTCATCTGCTATAATTAAGCATAACTTGAAATCTGTCAAGCAACACCAGACCATATCAGACCTGTATATTTTGTGCTGAGTGTGTCTGAAGTGTAATCAAATGTGTGAACTTCAGCACTGCGTATTTTGAGTATTCATTCCCAAGTGTATTTGGCAGCTCATAACTTAATTGTATATCATTAAGATAACATTCAAAAGAGTATTATAGGGGTCACGGTATGTGTGGATATTAATACTGGAAAACAGGAATCATAAAATAAAATTAGTGTTTTCACAGGCTTAAAAACTTAGTCACAGATGTGTTTTCTCATTTTAACATTTTCCTTTCCAATAGCTTAATCACGGAATCCAGAGTTCTCTGTAGATACAGGAGTAAAGAAACCCTCAAACTAGCTAATCTGAACATGTATTTTAGCAGACCTTTCCAGATACTCATCTTTGCCTCCTGTGACAAAGCTAACTTTCAGGTTGACCTGAGTCCCACCTCAGGAGATGGGACTCGTAATCACACTGATTTCCTCTCTGCTCCAGTATGTACCTGAATGTACTTGGATTCGTCCCCATCCCGAGCTAGGTGGCTCACTTCGTACAGACTTTTTGTGAGGGAGTGACCGGATAATCAGTGATGCATCGGCAGGAGAGGCTCCGGCTCTGCTCCGGTGCTTCAGCCACAGGAGGATCTACCCAGAAACAGACTTGTAAATGTTTTTGACACAGGAAAACTTCAGCTGGATCTGAGAATCAGGCACCAAGACACAAGTCCATAGCATTTATACTTTTGTAATTCCACACGTTTCGTATTTTGTCCCCCGTCCCTGCTGGTCCGTCCGTCCGGGCTGGGTGATTCCTGCTGCTGTTGTGCGCTCGTGCCTCTAGGTGGAACCGAAGGGATTGAGAAGCTTTTTGTAGGACCTGTACAAACACGCATCCAATGTTTCACAGTTAGGATGATCTCTGCCTAAACAGCAAAGTTGTATTGTTGGCAGAGAAACAAACCAGTAATTCAAAGGGCTTCCCTTGAATGGAAAAGCAGGGATACATATAGACTTGAAGGTCGTTAAGCAATTATTGACTCATTTCTTCAATAGTCATCAATGGCAGTTCAACCTGAAAATGATGGGAGTTTTGTATCACTTTCTAGGACTTATTTCTCCTATTAAATCCTCAGTATATAGGCAACATTTTTTTATAAGTAAATTTAATAGTTGTGGGTTTGTTTCCTATGTAGATTCGTTTGTGATCGCATTGGGAAAAGACAAAGGTATTGCTCTCTTACCATGGTCTGCTGGTCTTCTGGAGGAATCTAGTGAATTATTTAGTATTGCTCCATAGCTGTCTGCAAGAGAGATTTTTATGATCTTTTTCTGTAGTTTGTGTGAGAAAGGGTCAGAAAGCAAGATGGCTTAACTTTGTCTACTTTATAGGATACATTTATTTTCTACACTTTTCATGGAAGTGAAATTCACTTGCTGGCCATTTCTCCTGTCTTTTTTTAGTATTTGCTTCCTACAAAATCCAAGAAAACAAATCTTTGGTGCAGAATTTTGTGTAACATCTACAACATGACAAGGAAAATTACACAGGCTCATTTATAGTGCTTCTTTCAAATGTGCTAAAGGCACTCAGGTTTTTTCTGCTGCTTGTACACTGTGCTGCTTTACCAGTAGTGCTTTTTTAATTACTGATTGAGTGGGTCATAGAAAAAAAATCAACTGTTCCATCATGTGTCTGAGATTTTTCTTATAATATGTCAGGAGTGGGAGGTGGAGAATAGGAGTAGGAGTAGAAGGAAAAAGTCCCTAAGTTTGGGGGGTTTTTTTCTGAAATAAGAAGGAGTGTTATTAACTACAGTGTGTTGAGATCAGGCCCTTTGCAATATACTTCTTCAGCTCACAGATAATGCAGTCTGTTTGTCTACATGTCCTAGAGGTTCTTGGTTGTCAGGTGAAGTTACAATAGATTTTATTCTTTCTCCTTATTCATTAGTTCAGAAAAGTCAGTAATGACCAGTCCTGGTGAGGTTTAAATCTGTGTTTTGCAGTCCTAGTTTCTCCAAAGGGAAAGTGACATTTCTATTCTTCTTGTCAATGTTACTTTATTAAGGATTCTTTCCACTGCAATCGGGAGCCTGAAAGTGTGACATGGGCCACTCGTAGAAAATACAGCTGGTGCTGAGAGACAGGAGCAAATATCTCACTTGACCTGGGCAAACAAGTAACAACCTGGCCGTGATAGCAGGCATCAGTTTGAGGCACTTTAACTGGCTGGGGTTATTCTTAAGCAGTTGGATCATACTGGCAGTCATCTTATATTTGTATGTTAGGCTAAGATAATGACTGTCATGGACTTCTATTTCATAGTTGCAAGGCAGACATATTCTGATAATTCTCACAGAATCACAGAATAGAATCCTAGAATATGCTGAGTTGGAAGCGGCTCACCAGGATCATCAAGTCCAACTCCTGGCCCTGCACAGGACACCCCAAGAGTCACACCATGTGCCTAAGAATGTTGTCCTAATGCTTCTTGAACTCTCTCAGGCTTGGTACTGTGAGCACTTTCCTGGGGAGCCAGTTCCAGTGCTCAACTACCCTGTGAATGAAAAATCTTTTCCTGATATCCAACCTTAACCTCCCCTGACTCAGCTTCATGCCATTTTCTTGAGTCCTGTCACTGGTCACCAGAGTGGAGAGATCTGTACCTCTCCCTCCACTTCCCATCATGGAGGTGTTGAAGGCTGCGATTGTAATCTTGTTTGGAAATTTCAAACTGCATTTTTAATTTGGTCCTTTTTCTCTGAGAAATACTCACAATAGTTCCAGATCCTCTGTGTCCATAAATGCAGTTCACAGTTTCATCCCAGTTACTTATACCAGTTAGCACTGAGACAATAGAACCAGAAAGATGAAAAAAATAGCTATTCTTTTCTCTCAGTTTCACTTTTCACTCCTTCTGCCACAAAAATTATGTGAGGTTCTGTACACAGAAAAACACAAAATCCATCTTCGTTGCTTCAAGAAGCAAACACATGGTCTTTGGAGTGATTCAGGAAACAGTCAGCATAGATTCTTTGTATTTCTTTTACTAATCCTGAAGCCCTGATAACTAACATTTTTTTTTCATCTCTCATGACTTTTCAGGAAATAATTCACTGTGTATTCATCAGTCCATTGCCATCTTCCCTCCTGAGGAGTCACTAGCATCAAACAGAAAGCAATAAATACTCTGTGTTTCCATTTAGAAGATGCTATTGTGTATCTAGAAAAAAAAATAGTTACATTAATTTAGGAATACAAGAGAAATAAAATTAAAAAATCTTTACATTACATATTAAATCAAAGTGCTTTAAAAGTCAATCTGAAATTAGGAAAAAAAGTGTGTTTGTATTATGTATGAATATGTGGGTGTATTTTACCTCTTTGACTGAGATCCATAAAATGCACATATATTCAGAGTGCTTTAAAACTAATTTATATTTTTTTTCCTGAAATCCAGATATTAAAAACAACAAAAATGCATTGCATTGACCTTCTCCTTAGTATTTATTATGTCCTCTTTCTGTCAGGAACAGAAAAACAAGCATTGCATCCAAGGACACCATGATAATTGTCTAAGAAACTTTCAAATGACTCCTTGCACTTATGAGTTTCTAATATTTCCATTTCATCACTAAAGCCTAGTAAACTCATTATTTCTGCATCACCCATCCCATTGCTCAGCACATGAAATGCATAACGCAGACAGTGTCTTTTTGTCTTGCTTTTCTTACCTTTCTGAGAATTTTAAGGTTGTTAAGAAAACTAAACTTACAAACTCTGATTTGTTTCCGACAATTAAATAAGATTTGCCATGGATAATCCCAGGTCAGCATGGCCCAAGGCCAGACAGAGCCTGGCTGGGAGGGGCTGGACACCAGTTCTACATGGTGTCAGTGAGGCAGGAGCTGATGCCCAAGGGGAGATAATGTGGGGTCCTGCCTTGTGAGCAGGTGAGGAGACTCCCAGGGCTGTAGCTGGGCAGGGACATGATATCCTGGCAGTACCCTCAGGGATCTAGCTCTGACCACTCGTTATCTCAGATGTGGTTTCTTTCCAGTAAGGAGAGAAGCCAGTCCTTCCAAGATGGGAATTCATGTCTCAACAAACTGAGTACCTGGAAGGGACTCAGAAGAGAGGAGTGTTTAGGACTGCTGACCTCTGATTCAGCCTCCAGCTCCCTAGAAGTTCTTGAGTATTTCAGCAAGCAGAAGGGAAAAGTCACCGAGACACATGCAGAGAGTAACACAGTGTGGGAAGGCATAAACACTTATAGTGTCCATCTATGAATTACAGGGCACAGGTAGCCCTGTAATTTTAAAATTGATTGATTTAAAAATTTTCTTCTAATTTCTGATATAAAACTAAGTTTTCATTTGTGTTCAACTTGGTCTAAGGATTGTTATAGGTGCATCAGATATTGGTCTCTCCCTAAAATGTAAAGGGAGTAAAATTTAAGCTAAATTAAGTAGTCATTCCTTTGTGTAGAATTTACAATTTTTTTTCCCTAGTACCTAAACTTAACTCTTTGAAAAGATTTAGGTCTCACATAGTATGGCAGGGGATATATAGTGTCAAACACACAAATGTGGGCACTTCAGTGAAAACATTATCCCATATGCAGACAAGTTAAGAATTTCTGAAAAATTACAGATCCTGTGCATTATGTAGAGTTTTATTAGTGATTGATTGCTAAGATTTTTGAAGATCAACTCTGTCCTGAACATTTCAGATGTTCTTTAAATGATTTTTGATAACACCAAAATGTTGGTGGGAAGCTTGGCTATGGAAATCAAAAGAGAAAATTGTCTTGATGCACAAGGGAAAAAACAGCCTAGCTGCAAAGCCTGAGAGTGAAGAGGGAGACTTGGGGGGTGTGTAAAGAGAGAATATTGGCATGATGAGTAGGAGAGAGAGAGATGCTGGCAAGAGAAACCAAGTGGGCAGATTTGAAGCAGTGGAGGGGGAGGGAGTAAAAGGTGTTTAAGGGAGACTGCAACAGAAGTGCGGAGAGGAGAGGTGGAAAACAAGTGCATTGAAAATACAGTGTGGAGTGTAAAGGCTCTGACTACTGGTATACACTCCCCTCAGAACTTGAGGGTAAAAAAATTCACTCAATTCCTGAAATTTAGAGGATGGTCAGTAAAACATAATGGGATTTCAACCTGGGAGGTTAAGAAATCTTGCCTGTTTATCTTTTAAACCTAAGAAGCTGCATAAAATAAAAACTTCTGGGGTAAAAGAACAATAGTATTCATTTGACCACTTGAATTCTAGACAGTTGGAAAATAACAGTGCTGAAGCTGTCTGTGTAATCTTAATTCAGTAATTTTATGCTTTGGTGCAATTTTAAATTACATAATTCTGCACTTCTTGTTTGCTGTAAGACACCTACTTCACTCAGTGCATAGAGTACATGTCCTCTTCAAATTAATCAAGTTTAGAACATCAATTCTTCCAGGAATTGGAGAATATACTTCTACTGGGGCTTTCCTTCTCATAACTTCTCACGAACTTACAGAGCTAGTCCAATAAAGAGTCTAAAAGGTGATAAATAACAAAGAATCCAAGAGGCTCTGAGGAGGATATAGAACAAAGTGCTGCTGATTGCCAAGAGAAGCAGTAAGTGCTTACCAAGAGCTTGGTAGTAGCTGTGGACAGAAATGCTTCAATGAGCAAGGAAGTGATCATAGAAAATATCACACAATTTCAGTAAAGAATAGCTTCGTATCTAAGGGAGTTGCAGTTTGCTATGGAAAACAGGATTCTTATCCTCCCTCTGTCCTCCCAGTGTTGAGTCTTTTCAACCAAAGCCTTCACAAGTAGTGCTACTTGTATGGTCCTCAACCATTGCTCATTGCAACTCATCCTCATGTCCAATTTTTGAAATAATTGACTCTTACTTTTTCTTGCCAGTCATATGTTCCAAAACTCATCCAATTAGTATGATTAATTATAATTATTAATATATATTTATTGCAGAAGTTCCTACAGACTAGTATAGGCTCCATTGCATTAAGAATTAAAGAAATAATCTGTCTACTCCAGAGATTGTCACTGTCTGAATACCCAAGATGGGCAGATCATGGGAGTTGATACAACCAGGGCACTGGGGTGAAGAATTGTTTGCTCAGTGTCACTCAGAAGACATTTAATGGCAGTGCTGGAATGAGATACTGTCAGAATCACAGGAGTCCTAATACTAGGAGTCATTTGTTTAAATAGATTGCCATGCATTTAAACAAAATGATCTGTAATGGAAGCCTGTCACTTGTGATCTGAGCAAAGTAATTTATTATGAAAGAACCGTACAGATAATTTACAATAGTTCTTCTGTACCTTTAATGTATAGTAACTGTAATCACAGAATTGCTTCTGAAATCTCTTTTATACTGCTTGGCACCCCATATGGTATTTGGATACTGCAGGAAAAAATATCCTCCAGGAATCATTGAGCAAGGCTTTGGGCCAGGCTTTAAGTCAGACAATCTCCTCTAACAGTTTCAGAGCAAGCCATGCTATAAAAATGTAAATGTAGTGGCCATACTTCTTCACACCATTTTTCAAAAGGTGAATGTAAGTGTTGCAAACAGTACAGCTTGAGAGCATTTGTAAAGGACGTAAAAAAATCTGAGTTACTCTGTGTTGGTGGCTTTACACACCTGTGACTGTGATGGCTGATTCAGACATCTATCATCAAACCACATCAGTAGAAAGACTTACAGTAACTGCAGTTCTGCTCTGGTTTCTTTCCTCTTTCTCCACTTCCGTTTTACATATCTTTTGTTGCAAGCACTCAGATATTCTGCCTTCCTGAGGCATTTGAGTAAACATTACCTACTAAGAGGTATGGTTTTCTAGTGTTTTCACTGGCATGAGTGAAGCAGATTACAACAAACAAGCAGCAAATGAGATTGCATGTGTGTGTGTGATTGGAAAATTATCACTAGATACATTAGCAGATGCTGCACATATGCTTATGTGCAATCCAAAATAAGATAAAAGAGGAACAGGGGTATCAAAAGGGAGGGAAGAAGGAGAAAATAAAAATAGAAAAGAGGAGATAGACTGTTGAAAAAGCAAGAGATAGGTTTAAAAGGGAAGAGTAAATAGAAGAGGAAAAAAAAAGTTACAGAGTCTGCCAAGTTGGAAGGGACCCACAAGTATCATCAAGCTTAACTCCTGAAGCTGTACAGGACCAGTCCCAAGAGTCAAATCACGTGCAAGGGAGTATCATCCAACCACTTCTTGAACTCTGTCAGGCTTGGTGCTGTGACCATTTCCCTGGAGAGCCTGTTCCTGTGCCCAACCATTCTCTGGGTGAAGAGCCTTTCTCTAATATTTAACCTAAACCTCCCCTGAAACAATTTCAGATCATTCCATCAGGTCCTGTCACTGGTCACCACAGAGAAGAAATCAGTGCCTCCCCCTCCTCTCCCTCTCAACAGAAAGTTGTAGACTGCAATGAGGTCTCCCCTCAGTCTCCTCTTCTCCAGGCTGAACAGACCAAGTGACCTCAGCTGCTTTTCATATGGCTTCCCCTCAAGGTTCTTCACCATTTTCATTGCCCTCCTTTGGACACTCTCTTTTAACTTAATACCTTTCTTATATTGTGGTGCCCAAAACTGCACACAGCATTCAAAGCGAGGCCTCACCAATGCAGAGCAGAGTGGGATAATCACTTCCCTCACCCGGCTGGCGATGCTTTGCCTGATGCCATCCAGGGCACTGCCGATTCATTCAACTTGTTGGTGATCAGGACCCACAAATCCCTTTCCCTGGCACTGCTTTCCAGCATCTCACTCCCCAGTCTGTATGTGCACCTAGGGTTGCCTCATCCCAGGCGGGGAATCCAACACTTTCCCTTGTTAAACTTCATATGTTTGGTGATTCCCCAGTCTTCTAGTTTGTTGAGGTCTCTCTGCAGGGCCTCCTTGCCTTCAAGCGAATCAACAGCTCCTCCCAGTTTTGTGTCACCTGCAAACTTGCTTAGTATCCCTTCCAGTCCTGCATCCAAATTATTTGTGAAAATGTTGAAGAGCGCAGGTCTTAGATGGAGCCCTGTGGAACCCCACTAGTGACAGGTCCCCAGTATGATGTTACCCCATTCACTATTACCCTCTGTGCTCAACCCGTGAGCCAATTGCTCACCCA
>WEIV01010212.1:3259-17992 GCA_013390005.1 Calyptomena viridis | reverse complement strand
TGATTTGAGTGTTGTTTAGCAAAGCATGAAGTCTGTGTCAGTTGCATCTGACACAGAGAATGCCTTGTGCTTCTCCTAAGATCTTCTCCTAACCACAAATACAACTTTCATAGCTTCAAAACAATCATATACCTGTAACTTATTTCTGGAAAATCTATTGACCTCCATACTCACTCCTGGAATATCTAAATCCTGAATATCTGTTAAAGGGTAAACATTTTATGTGCAATATCTTGGTACTGAAATAGAAAAAGCCATACAGCAAGAGTCAAAACATTTCTTTACTTCAACCTCTTTGCATCAACAGGGACAACCTGTTCCAGTGCCCCACCACCCTCTCAATAAAGAATTTCTTCCTAATATCTAATCTGCATCTACCCTGTTCTAGTTTGAAACTGCTACTCCTCTTCCTCTTATTACAATTCCTGATCTCTCTCCATCTTTCCCGTAGGCCCCTTCTAAGTACGAGAGGGCTGTGATAAGGTCTCTCCAGTGTACACCTTACATGGTGCAATGACATGAAGATCTGGCTGGATGTTTGCCTCATTAGACTGTTACTTGCTTTTTTTTCTAAATCAATTCTGGATCATGAAAAGATTTAAAAAACACAGAACGGTGGAAATCAACAACTACTGACTCACTGATTGAAAATGAAAGGGTTGGGTTTTATAATTCTTTCTTCTCATTGGTCCCTTGGTCCTTCTTTTCCCATGTTCCAAAATACTTTGCTGTGTGCACTGACAGCTTAATATGAAACTTTCCTGGAAGATCTTTCAACTGACTTCCATACATAAGTCAGTCCATCTGTTTCAGAAGTACACCAGCATGACAGTAATTTTATTAACTGCCCTTGATAATACAGGATATTTTTCATTTATTTCTGATGGCTCTTCTACCCATTTCTTCTTGGGCATTACATGCAGCAATTGAAATTTAACCTACTGTGTAGATTTTGCTAAATGAATATTGTTACTTTTGGAATTTGTTTTATTTCTCAGAGATTAGAAATAATGGGTAAAAAAAATTATTTTTTATGTCAATAAATTTACACATATATTTTCCTGGTTTTATTTTTAAAATTAGATACAAGAAATTAAAAAAATAACCCCCCATTCTCAATTTTAATAAAAGTCAATGGAATAAAAATTGTGTTTATTTTGCTTGAATATATTGTCTTTATGTCATGAAATAAAAATTCAGAATTACATGTTTTTATTTTTAAAATATGTAAACTTAAATTATAAAATTTTGGATGCCTCTATACCTCAAGGAATCTGACACCGATATTTATGTAAGTATTCTTCAGATTAGCTTTGTGACAAATGTACAGTTCGCATTAATTGCCAGACAATAATCCTCATTAATTTTGCATGTATTATTTGCACACAACTGTGAAAGCCTGTGGTTGCCCTACGCAATAACTACTGAAGATACCTGTCCAAATCCCATTAATTTAAAGTGATATTAGAGGGATACCTATAAGTATCTGTGCATCCAGATTATGGATCAAGGGAAATAATTGTGAAACTTCTCACTACAGGAGAGAAGAATGTGGCTTTTTGGGCCAGAAAGTGAAGCACATGCAGCACAACACTAGCTGTTCTTGGTTTGCTGCTGCAGAAGACATGGGCTGTTAGGACCCACATAGCCAGATGAGGTTTGCCTAGTTGGTGACCAGCCTCATTTTCCCTTTTTTTCTGTAACTAATGAATGAGCAGAATCTTGGACCTGGGAAGCCACAGAAACTGTCACTCAGAAGCTGTCTACATCAATAATGAACAGAAGCATTTGTAGAAACTGGACAGCATTTGGCAAAATGTATGAGATTTCAATGTGAAATGAAAGTAACTGTAGAACTGGTTGTCTAGTGATATTTCACATGTGAACACAGATGTTCAGAAGGTTTACTCTTTTTTTATTCCTTGTTTGATCAGTTCTTGATTCTTAACCTTTCTTACCCCGTGCTACTGTTACTGTCAGGTGACACCAAAAGCAACACCAAAATTAGGTGAAGTAGGAGAAGAGTATTTGGAAGTTTTTTGATACAAGATAATTTATTTGTTCCTGAGGAAATCCACTTGGTCTTGAATGATAGCATTGAGATTGAGAATAATGCTTATATTAATTGTGACTTAAAAAAAATCCTTTTCAGAAAACAACTTAGGGAAGAGGAAAACTTGAAGAAAACTCCTACATAAATTGTAGATAATGTTCAAAAGATGAAAAATGCATCCTTGCTCTAAAGTGGATTTTCAAAATCATTGTGTTTATGAATAAACATATCAGTGTGGATGGACTGACTTAAAGCAATGAGAAATGTTAAATGATAGTTCATAGCACGAGCCTTCTGTATAGTATGTTGGCAGCTTTTGGTGAGAAATGGTGAGAAGTGCATGAATTTAGACATGTGATCAATTCTCCAGCAGAGGCTGAATCTTGCAAAGAAACACCACATTATATAGATTTATTAAATTTTGTTTAGACTAGTTACTCTGTATTTTGTATGTTTTAAAGCAATAATTTATATGAAAATATTTAACTTTTTTATTAATGAAAAATCAGTTTTCCAGTAAAAATAATGATTTGGCCAAATACAGGAAACATATTGAGTCATTAGTTTTAAATAATTACACTGAGACATACACGTATCAGAGCAATAAAGTTACTTATTTCTTTTTTCCCTCAAATGGAATTAGCACATTTCTTTAATCCTTAGGTATGGAATATTATGTTCTCCTTCTTGTAATTTCAAATAAATCCCTTTAATCTCTCATGTGCAGATTAGGCAAAGGAAAGGGTGACTTCACTGAACAGGAATTAAAATCTTGTTATTATTAAAATGAGAGCATTAGCAAGATCTGAATAAAAAAACCTCATAAACAAAGTGTTTGTACAGCAAACTCTTTGCATTTCATATAATGAAATGTCAGGAAAGCTCAGGAAATTCATAAAAATAATGTCAATGGGAAGAAATTTAAGAACACTGGATTTTTTTTTCAATCTTTCTTAATAGGACAAAAACTCATTTTCATGATCTGCTATATAATTTTGGAATGTTTTCTTATAATCCAAAAATAAAGTAAAAAAAATTAGGAAGTATGTACGAGCTGGGAGATATAATATAAGGTAATGGATTAAAATTGGTGTATCCTGCAAGGAATATTGTTTGTGCTGACACCTGTATTGTATACATAATTTTCACACAATCCTGAGGAAAATATATATGAGTGCTCAGGGGCAGCAAAACCTTATCAGTACTACTTCTTTCAAGCAATATTTAATGTGGAAAAGTAGTGAGAAATTACAAAATAACTTTACTATATGTTTGCAAAAGCAAACACCAAAAAATCAGGAAGCCAGTATTTCCATTCTTACTAATGTTAAATTGAGTATTACATTCACCATAAGAAAGACTGGAATATCGATCCCATTAATTCATGATACTGTAATGTTTTGGTATATTAGTTCAAATTCAGCAATTGTGTACATCATGAATAGTTTCAATGTTCTTCAAAGAATAGGTTACATTTCAGACTGAGTAATTGTATCAAAAGACCTACAATTCAAAAGTTACCAAAGAACAGCCTTTTACTACACAAATGCCACTCAAATAGTAAGTCATTGAAATCATTGAATACAAAAATGTAGATAATAAACATCTCATTCGAGGTACTGATAAAAAACTAGCAGTTGAGCCCTGCTCCCCAAAGAAATGGATAGAACATACAAATCCCTTAAGCAATGCAATGTTAAAGCCATGTATTTTAGTTTTTTTCTCGACAGAGGATATTATTTGGAAAAGTTTGAAAAGAACTAAAAAGCTATCATTTCAGTGTAATTCATGAAAATATGGAAACATAAGATATAAAATCCTGAGATATAAGATCTGAAGCCCTTTACAAGATCTAAAAGGAAGCTAAGAAGGAAATACATTTCTACTTAGATCTTAATCCAAGGTTAAGTAAAACTAAGACATTAAATAGCAAGTAAACTAAAGAAGAAGATGCCAAGTTAACGTATGTGGCTATAAGACAATTTACTTTAGGGTCTACAGAAAAGGAGTCTTAAAATAAATTTGAAATATATTTGTCTGAGTACCACTGTAAGCGCAGAAAACCATTTTTTCTGCAAGAATCATTACGCGGAGTTAGATCTCATTTTCACGAGAAGTCTTTCCTGCCTGGAAGAAGCATTTCTTTTATTTTTTCCCACAAACAGCTTCTCCAGCCTTTCAGAGCAGTTAACTCCTTGAAAACATAACGTTTTCACAGACAACTTTGGAGCCCCCACAAGGGGGTGCCAGGGAAAGCATTAAGAAGACTAGGAAAGGAAAAAGTTTTGCATTCTTTTAATTTCTGGTGTTTGACACTGTAATGACTGTTAGCTTTTATGTTCTTTAATTTTTTTTAGTGTTCTTGCCTTTGGAGGAAATTTTCCTAAATGATTCCACTGCCTGGTGTTTTGTGGATACCTGTGTTTTCTTTGCTTCAAAACCACAATAGAGATGACTAATTATATTGATACACCCCTATCTTGGTAAAAAGGAATAGAAATTCATTTAATCTCTAATATATATAATTTTATGATCCTACTTTCACATATCTTAAATGTAATTAATGTTCATTGTTGCTTTTCTATTTCAGATTATTTATGGAAGCATATTGCATTAAAAAAAAAAAAAAAAAGGAAAACCACAAAAAGCCTTTTATGGTTAAACCCCAACTGGCAGCTCAGCCCCACAGAGCTACTCACTCACTCACTCACTCACTCACTCACTCACTCACTCACTCTCTACTGGTGGGGTGGGGCAGAGCAACAACACGGTAAAAGTGACAAAAATCGTGCATTGAGATAAAGATAGTTTAATAGGGACAGAAAAAGGCACATATGCAATCAGAGCAAAACAAGTGATTCATTCACCATTTCCCATGGGCAGGCAGCTGTTCAGACATCCCCAGGACAGCAGGGTTCCGGCACACATAGTGGTCACTTGGGAAGTCAAACGTCATCACGATGAACACTCTCACTCTTATTCTTCCCTCAGCTTTATATGCTGAGCATGATGTAATATGTTATGGGATATCTCTTCTGTAACTTGGAGTCATCTGTCCTGGCTGTGTCCTCTCCCAGATCCCTGTGTACCCCCAGACTCCACCCTGGCGGGGTGGGGTGAAAAATGGAAAAGGCCTTGACCCTGTGCAAGAGCTGCTCACCAATAACAAAAATATCCCTGCATTTTCAACATTGTTTTTAGCACAAATTCAAAACTTAGATCCATACTAGCTACTGTGAGCAAAATTAACTCTACCCCTGCCAAAAAAAGCACAAACATAAACCAGGAAAAAAAATTATCATCAGCCTGGAGGACAGTAATAAAATAAGAGGATTGTAACAGAATTCATGTGTTATTTATTATTTATCATTGTTTTCTTAACTTGTTTACAAGGTACATAAAGAAATACAAGTCAAAAAATGGTTATTGTATACATAAATATACATTCAAATGCATTTTTTTTTCTGCCTGATACCCACTATTACAACAGACTTGAAAAGACTTTTAGTTTGAAAAATTTCATGTGTCTGGATTTTAGCAGTATTTTTCCTCCTTTCATCTTCTGTCATATAGAAATAATTAATTTTGGAAAATGTCTGATGAATGTTCATCAAATAATATGCACATGGAATAGCTTAAGAAATTGTAAGATGAAAAGAATTTTACTGCTGGAATATGCCTTTATTTCTCATGGCTAAGGGAAACAGTTTTCATGAAAAGCAAAGAAACTGAGAAATTTTTAGCCTGGTCCTGCTGGATTTCAATCTGCTTTATTTGGAAAAAAATTAGGAGTGCCTTCTTTGAGATTTACAAAAATATGATACACAAGGAAAGCTGTCTACTCATTTTGTTCTAAAATGCCATGTAAGTGGATTTAGCTATATAAACTCAGAAATCTTCACAGAGAAAGATTTTTCATAGACTGTACTGAGCACATAAGCATCCTCAAGATGTCAACACGAGAAGTTCATTATGCTACCCATCCAAAATTATTTACTTTTACAGCAGTATTTCCAGTAATAAATCTCTGTAGTTATATATTATCAGATCCCAGGAAACACAACCCATTGAGACAGCAGTGTGAATGCTTGGTTATTTTTTAAATTAATTAGACATTTTATATTTTATTGCTACTCACACTTAAAAATCACCCTTTGGTACTTTGTTAATTTTTTTTGTTTCTAGAATAAAGATTGCAAAGATTGAATTAAAATTATGTTGATAATGAACTTGAGGATGATTTAGGTATTCACTGTCAGAATAAAAACAGCACAAGCAGTTACTGGAAGTTAAAGTATCTTGTGAGCTGAGCTTCAAATAAAGGAATGTAATAAGCTAAGACATTGCTCAAGAAATATGATTACAAGCTTGAAAAAACAGTAATCCTGTACTGAGAAAGGGATTTAGGCCAAAGGATGAAAATAGACACTGAGATGGAGCTTAAAACACAATTCAAACAAGCTTCAAACAAGCTAACTACCACTCAAGAGTATCCAAAATGTTTAAATATAATAGATAGCTCATGGGCTCTTATCTCCTTCAAAAACTGATCACTAGCCAAATCAATCAGCAAATCATTAACCTCCAAAATGACTGATTTTTAGCCACATTGGCTGAAGTCAGGCAAAGCTAACCATTAGTGATGATGAAGGGACCCCAAGGACCATTGAAATCCACCTCCTGGCCCTGCACAGGACCACCCAAGAATCACAGAATCATTTAGGTTATAAAGCACCTCTGAGATCATTAAGTCCAACCTATGACCTAGCACGATCTTGTCAACTAGACCATGGCACTCAGTACCACATCCACTCTTTTCCTAAACACCTCCAGGGATGGTGACTCCACTACCTCCCTGGGCAGCCCATTCCAATGCCAAATCGCCCTTTCTGTGAAGAACTTCTTCCTAATATCCAAGCTAAATCTCCCCTGGCACAGCTTAAGACTATGCCCTCTTGTCCTACTGCTGGTTGCATGGGAGAAGAGACCAACCCCCACCAGGCTACAACCTCCTCTCAGGTAGTTGTAGAGGGATAAAGGTCTCCCCTGAGCCTCTTCCTCTCCAGGTTAAATGACTCCAACTCCCTTAGCTGTATCTCACAGGACTTGTGCTCCAGTGCCTTCACCAGCCCTGTTGCCCTTCTTTGGACATGTGTAGTGGTGTATTCTGTTTATGTTTCTATGTTTTCTATGTTTCTACGTTTTAATATGTGGTTCTGTAAAACCTAGCTTTGGACTGTTCTAGAACTGTATTCCCTTCCCAGTGTAACCCTACCCTCACTCCTCCCAATCTCCCCACATATGGACCCAAACCCCTCCCTGCTCTGACCTAAGGGCAGAACCCTGCCCCAAACCACTCCCATCCCTCCCTAAACCACTCCCACCTCCCCTTCCCATTTGCCATTCCCTAATCCCCTCCCAGAAACCTGGACCCCCTTATAAACCCATGCAGACAGGAGGTCGGATCAGATTCTGTCCTGGACTTCATTGGTGATTGATCTCCTCTGGGGCCTTTCGGCAACAGAGAATCAATAAACTGAAAGTGTCCATCCAGGGTCTCCTTGTAACCTTTTTACCCTTCATTGATGCTTTCCTGGACTGACTGAGCTAGCAAGAGTGAATTGGACCAAGAACCAAACCAGGAATTGCATCAGACATGCTTCAGCGCCTCACCATCCTTCCTAAATTAAGGGGCCCAGAACTGGATATGATACTCAAGGTGTGGCCTAACCAGTGCTGAGTACAGGGGAAGAATCACTTCTGTGGTCCTGCTGGCCACACCATTCCTGATTTATGCCTGGATGCCATTGACCTTCTCGGCCACCTGGGCACACTGGTGGCTCATGTTCAGTTTCCTGTCACTCAGTATCCCCATGTTCCTTTCTGCCTTGCTGCTGTCCAGCCACTCTGTCCCCAGCCTTGAGCACTGCACGGAGTTGTTGTGGCCAAAGTGGAGGACCCAGCACTTGGACTTGTTGACCTTTATACCACTGGATTTGGCCCGTCTATCCAGCCTGTCCAGGTCCCTCTGCAGAGCCCTCCTACCCTCCAGCAGATTGACACTCCCTCCAATTTGGTGTCATCTGCAAATTTGCAAATGGTAGACTTGATCCTCTCATCCAAATCATCAATAAAGATAATAAACAGGACTGGGCCCAACACTGATCCCTGGCAGACACCACTAGTGATCGGTCACCAACTGGATGCAGCACCATTCACCACCACTCTCTGGGCATGGCCATCCAGCCAGTTCTTAACCCAGCACAGAGTGCACCTGTCCAAGCCATGGGCTACCACAGGAGTACGCTGTAGGAGACAGCATCAAAGACTTTGCTGAAGTCTATCCAGACTACATCCACAGCCTTCTTCTCCTCCAACAGGTGGGTCACTTGGTCATAAAAGGAGATGAGGTTGGTCATGCAGGACCTGTGCTTCCTAAATCCATGCTGACTTGGGTCTGATTCCTCGTCCATTCTACAGGTGCTGTGTGATAGCACTCAGGATGATCTATGCCATAACCTTGCCAGGCACTAAGGGCCGGTTGACCAGCCTGTAGTTTCCCATATCCTTCTTCCATCCTTTCTTATGCATGGACATCACATTGGCCAAATTCCAGTCATCTGGAATCTCCCCTGCCAGGCAGTACCATCCTCTCTGGGAGGAGCCTTTTCCTCACGTCTAACCCAAATCTTCCCTGACACAACTTCATGCCACTCCCTCAGGTTCTGTGACTGGTCAACAGAGAGAAGAGACTGGTACCTGCCCTGCTATTTCCCCTTGTAAGGAAGCTGTTGACAGCTATGTGCTCTCCCCTCATTCACCACTTCTCCAGGGTGAACAAGCCAAGTGACCTCAGTGACTCCTCATATAACTTCCCCTCTAGACCCTTCACCATCTTCATAGCCCTCCTTTAGACATTGTCTAACAGTTTAATATCTTTCTCATATTGTGGTGCCCAAAACTGCACACAGTTTTGTAGTTGTGAGGCTGCACCAGTGCAGAGCAGAATGGGACAATCACCTCTCTCGACCACCTAGTGATGCTTTTCCTGATGCCCCTCAGGACACAACTGGCCCTCCTGGCTGTCAGAGCACACTGCTGACTTGCCATCATACACACTCAACTTGCCATAAACCAGGACTCCCATATCCCTTTAACAGTGCTTCTCTCCAGGTCTCTTGTCTGAATGTACACCCAGGGTTGCCGCATTCCAGAATATGGCACTTGCCCTTGGCACTTACCCTTCCTGCGTTGGTAAAGATCAATTATTCACAAAATCCTTTAAATAACTTTTGGAAGTAGTGTTGTTAAATTCATTATTTTTATCAGGCAAAAATGTCTGATGTATTTATGTGGCTCACTGTGTACATTTAGATTTACCATTTATTTTTAAAAAATAGTATGTTTCTCTCCCTAAGGATCAATGGGTAACTCATTCCGCATAGACCATAGCCATATCAACTTCGGTCCATGGAAACCCTTACAAAATGGTGCATTCTTAAAATGGATTATTATTCTTATATCTTATTTATTCATAAAATGGACCAGGCTAATTAATGACATTTCATTGTCACTATTAAACAATTGTTTTAGTTCTGCTGCAGATCAGTTTAGCAATACAGTTTTCACCAATGGTGCTAAAAAAACCTAATAAAGGATGGAAAAGTTTTTTAAAGAAGAACAGGCAAAGTTCCCTAAGGAAAGAGAAAAAGATATTGAAAGAATAAGGAGCAGAAATTGTAAGTTCACAACGAGCAGTTTACGTATTAATGATGCTGAGTGTAACCATAGGGTACTAAAAGAATAATAATAATAATGACTAAATATTTAGTTGCTACAGTTACTATCCTTGATCTTTCCATGAACCTCCCAAAGTGACAGCAATGAATACTGCTGTGGAACAAGGACAGTTTTGCACTTTTTTCCATGGACCATAATAAAAATAGATTTATGAAAGAGGAACTGCCTGCAGAAAGAGATCAGTATTGCAAAATTTCCCAAAGGTTTTTAGATTTTTTGAAGACTAAACTGTAGTTTAAATCTGCTCACTTATTCTAGATTCTTCCCTTTACAGCATATTTTTTTACTGCAAAGAAGTCAGCTGAGTATGCATTCCAGTGATATTCAGAGACACTATTACTCATAATTTGGCTTATAATGGCCTTAATTATATGGGCATCATTGTTTTCAGTGGCATAAAAGGACCTAATCTCTGTGCTTGCACAATGCAAAGTGTTTCCTTTTATGAACCCATGGAAACAAAACCGTACATGGAAAGGATTATTATGAATTTTAGATCTGCCCCAATGAGTTCTTTCCTTACTTTTTCAGAGAAGATTTTTTTTTTCTGGTGGTTTTTGCCTACCATTGGTTACATAATCTCAGCTGGATACCATTGCCTCTTCCTGAATTACCCTGAAAGAACATCATATACTTTTAATGAAAGGTACTTGTTTCTCACCTCAGATACACTTGCACCTCATATGGCAAGCTGAATTTATGAGATGGAATGAAGAAAGAGATTTTTCACATCTTTCATCAATACTGTATGTTAGTGTTGAAAAAAGAAAAAAAGGACAGACAGGTAGAAACAGAAAATTAAAGCCCAAGAGTAACTCTGAGTACACAGATGATGTATCTTGAATTTTTACAATTACATCAGCTTCTAGCACTTCTTTCCAATTCTATGTCTTTTTGATTGGAAGCAGACAATGCATTCTGACTCCTACCAATTCCTGGTCTTTTCATGCAAAGGATTTTTATATCCTTGTTAAAAAACTTCTGTGTTTGTACTTGTGCATTTTACTTTATGTACAAATTGTTTACTTGTACCTAGTGTTTCAAGACACATACGTCACCTCTCTGCATAATTTCCTTGTATTATGATTTGTTCTCTTATAAAGGAAATAGCAGGAGAATTTATATGTATAATTTGAGTGCTTCATAAACGAACAGTCCACAGCATCATCGAACTTTCATGAATCTGAATAGTTCCGTGTGCATTTATGACCAAATAAGCACCTCCTAAAAACTAGCTATTATGCAGGTTGATCATTTCCAAAGGAAATAAAGATGAAGACAAGGTCATTTTAGGTGTTGCAGCACTAGGTTTCTCTAGAATATGTTTATTATGAAGACATATGGAAGGAGGGTTTCCTTTATCTGTTTTACACTGTTTCTGAAGTTAATTTAAATTATACGAGTAACTAGCAGTGTCTCTGGTGGAATAATCCCACATGAAGATTGGTGGATATTTTTCCCTGACTGATCAGTGGAAGGAATAATAGCATGAAGGAGAGTAAGACCTAACAATTACTGAATTTTGTTATTTATTGTGAATGGACAGCTCTCTGGCAGATGCAATTTAATTCAAGAACATAATATATTCTGTTCTAGATAAGATATCTGGCATTATAGGTTCATTATAACAGTGCTGAATAGCGATAAAAGCCAAACCAAGTCATGGTGAGCACACGGTGGTGATAAGACTAGTAATATTGTTGTTGGATAAAATATTCTACCATCACCAAGGCCGTTATTTCCCCATAGAAACATAGGGTTTCAAGGCCACAGTGTAACACAATATCATAAAGTGAACTGGAAAAGATAATTTGATTTCATAATTTGCTTTTGATTTTATTGTTTAGAGTACATTGTTTCAAAGTAAAGAAAAAGGAGGAGGAAGTTGGGAATTTTAGAAATTTTTCAGGCGTGATGACCTTTTTCTGACTCTGAGAAGACAGAGTTGAAACAAGAGAAGTGAGAAATAATAGAATGACTTTAGAACCAGGTTTCAGTTTTTCAGAACCATGAAATTAATGAGGTTACTTTCCTTAAATGGAGGATTTTCCTACTCTTGGCACATAGGACAGAAGTTCATGTTGCAGTGTTTGGTGCTAAAGCAGGGTTGACCATTTTCAAGTTCTGCATACTTTTTCAAATACATCTCTACTTGTGTATAAAGTTTAATGTATGAGTTTATTATCTTGTCTTCTGGTTTCCTTTCAAGACAGAAGATGCTGTCCACCTAACACAAGGACTTATACAGAAACCAAAAAAGTGGATATTCGTGAGATTATTCTTGCCCAGGTGAAAGACCCTGCATTTGCCTTAATCTGTTCTTAATCCACCTCACTACCCACTCTTCAAGTACACGCTTCCCAAGTTTGCCTTTGACAATATCCTGTTAGACTCCTCTCTCTCACAGCTGGATTTTTAGCCTTTCATTATAGCCAGTGATGGGTCTATTTTGGAGCTGGCTGGAACTGTGTCCAGTACAAGGGCAACCCTTGGTCTTTTTCCATAGAGGCCACCCCACTAACAAAATCTTGTCAAGTAAACCCAATACAGTAATATAGAAAGCTAGCTGTGTGAGTCTTACAATATTATCCTTATATACAGTTTTCTGCTAAAGCCAGATTTTATGCAACTTGTCTGGCATAGTTTTGTCAAGAGATTTAATTGGAATAAAAATAAGATGTATCTTTTTGTTATCAAAAAGGTCCTATAAAATCATGTATCATTATAAATTGCTGAAACAAAGATTTTAAATGTTTCTATATTCTTGTAAGGAAGTTTTTTTTATTTAGGTTCTTGCCATTAAAATACCTAGACTTTGTTATTATAGAGAGAGTGGACATGGGTTTGCAAAGTGTCAGTATTATAGGACACAAATGATCATTTAAGAAGAGAGTGGATGCTCCAGATCATCTGGAATTCATTTGAAGATCTTGTCCTGACACTTAATTACATAAATTTCTGTCTAATTATCAAGATACTTATATTGAACAATGCAATGAATGATTGAGAAGCTGAAAGTGGTTCTAAGCTTCATTCCATGAAGGATGACTCAAAGGCTGAAGACTGTATGAGACCACTTAGTGTCTGATGCTGCTGCCTGCTTTAATTTACATGCAGATGTGAATATGCTAAGAAAACCAGCTATCAGTAGAACTTTATTTGCTTACATGAATCAGGCTTCATGCTTTGGGGACTGAAATGTTTGGTTTTTAACTGGTCTGGGAGATGTGTCAGAGGGTTTTTTGTGAATGAGGGTGGTATACAGAGTTTGCTGACTGCATTTAACCTGCTCATATGGGCAGGGGAAAGTAACAAGGACCTGGTCTGAACTCTTAGGCTTTGAATGTTTCTGTATGCTTTTCACTGATGGAAAAAAATTAAGAGAAAATTAAACACGTGTGTTTGCTTTAAGGTGTTTCCTGTCTTTTGCCTGTGCTTTCTTCTGGGAATTGGAGGAAGAAAATCATAGAATATTATCCATTTACTGCCATGTACAGCCTCTTGCTCTGTTTGAGGTGCAGGCATGCTGATAAAATTTGATCCTTTCATTCATGCTTCTGCCCAAAGCCATTCAGGCAAGGAGTGAGATGACCAAACTGAATGTTAAATTTCACAGAATATTCTGAGTTGGAAAGGACCCACAAGGATCAACAAGTCCAACTCTTAAGCATACAGGGATCAAGCCTATGACCTTGGCATTATTAGCACCTTGCTCTAACTAGCTGACCTAACCTCAGGATCAAGCACGCAGGAGGTGAAAATCACCTGTGCATTTCTACTGTGGAATATGAAAGTTTGTCTTGCCACATGGAGAAATCTTAATAAGGCAAAGCATACTGTGTCTCTACTCTTATCAAACATACTGTGGATCTGACTGTTTTCAAGAAATAAATATATAGCTTTTTAGAGAATTTATGAAAGTACCACAAGTCTCCGAACCAGTACATTCTTATCTGAATACATTGTAGACTTAGTCTTGGGAACTTAGACTTAGCTGCTAGATGAGTTCAGGAAATTCACTAAGATGAGCATTAGGATTGATAAATGACTGCATATGAGCACACAGGATTTAACAGGGTATGACAGAGGCAAGGAGGAAAGCAAAACTGTAGTTGTCACTTGTATGGGAATATACCATGAACACATGGGACTACAGCTCATTTCAGCAGCAGGGATTGCATTCAATATTCTCTTTCTGGCATTAAATAGAAACATGTGGCTGCACTGTCCTGTCTGTATTTTTGGCCAGAATGTATTTACATGTTTTCAAAACACAGTGGAGATGTGAAAAATTTATTTTTGTATCTGAGATGGTGCATGGTGTAATCTACCTATATAAAGTCTCCTCTCTGATTCAGCTTTAGCTCATTTTAGTGCTAAAAATATTGAAGTACCTAAGAATCTCATGCTAACTAATTGTGTCAAGTTCGGCACTTTTGTCCCTTGTAGCCATCCTCAGTAAGAACAGAGTATTAGATGCCCAAGGATAAAGAAAGAAAAATAATTAAGAAAAATAAAATAAGCTATACATGGGATTTTGTTTTACTAAGATGCAAGATATATAAAAGGAATTAACTTATGAGTGGAAGAAACAACCAGGAAAAGTGGGTGTATTTGTACAGCTGACAAAGGATGTCCATCATTTGTTTAAAGGATTTGTAACCTTTACAGATCCCGTTGATTCTCTAAATCCTCCTGGCTACCCAAGTCACAGCTGCTGCTTAGATAGCTTTTGGTTTTTGTTCCTTTTTTTTCCTCTCCCTTTAAGTTTGATTACTGCTATGTACTTTCCATGAAATACTACTTTTAAAATGGGGGAAAATCTTATGCTCAATGCATAATTCTTCAGCCCATTTATAGACACTGTTTCTCTCCAACCA
>WEIV01010209.1:11113-23063 GCA_013390005.1 Calyptomena viridis | reverse complement strand
GGCCATGGTGGAACGTTCTCACCATACTTTGAAAGAGATGTTGCAAAAACAAAAATAGGGATGCAAGATGCCAGCCCACATAGCAGCATACAGAAAGCATTACACACACTTAATTTTTTATCTTTAACAGATGCAGGAACTCCAGTCATTTTTTCTCACTTTTCTTTGCTACAGAGCAAAGACCTTACAACTTCTCCACAGAGACCAAAGGTTATGGTCAAATCCCTCCACACAGGCCAATGGGAAGGGCCATTTGATTTAATAACCTGGGGAAGCGGTTATGCATCTGTCTCAACAGATTCAGAACTTCGCTGGCTACCAGAAGATGCGTCCATCCAGCACTACAATCAACACATCAGGACCAACGGACATGCATGGAAAAAGAAACCAGTAAGATAAGCACTGAGCAAACATTGTTCTGACTTTGAACAGAGTTTTAATAGCAAGAATATTTGTCTGTTCTCTATGTAAAATAGTGTTGTATGTTACTTGTAGGGCTGAATAAGAATGACAGAATATTTTTGAAGGATACTCACACACTTTTCTGTATTTGTTTTTTAGATTTAACCCAAGTTTTGGCATATATGTTATTTGTGTTATAGATGAAACATGCTTATTGGCTGTAAACCACGATGAAGTTCTCCGTGCTGCACTTGATCCTCATGACTGGGACAGCTGCAGCATGAATTGCCCCTCAACCTCACACTAATGTATGGATCACCCTTGCAAACGCCACCGGCACGGACATCATATGCCTGTCACTTGCGACACCTGCTGACCCTTTTCACACCTGTCTTGTGGGTGTCCCTCTGGATAAGGACTCGTGGGATACTTTGTATAATTGCACGGTTTTACAGCCATGCTCCAAATCAGGTATTTTACAACCACTATGGTGGTGCCAGTATTTAGAAAAATGGAAGTCATTTGGAAACTTGAAGGGCAAACCAGGATGGTATTCTAATTCGCTAGGTCTCATAGATGTTAACATTTTTCCAGCTTTACCCTTAGAACCCCAGGAATTGGACACATTGGGTACCTTGCAGACAACATACAGTTTTTATGTGAATTATTCAAGTGGTATTTATTACCATGGTGAGGCAATAAACATCCCTCCTCATAGCATTTACAAAAACAACTCGGCATAGTGCAAGAAAATACTCAGTACCCAAATTATAACAGGATATTATCCTATTGGCCTCCCAGAAGGTGTGTTTTTAATTTGTGGTCAAAGAACATGGGCAGGTATCCCAGGCAAAGCAAATGGTGGTCCATGTACATTTGGTCATTTGACAATTCTAACTCCAAACACATCTGTGATCTTAAACTGGCGACAAAAGTTGCATCAACAGAAAAAAACTGCCCATCAATTTAACAGTATTGTAATGACAATTTTGATATTTGGGGAAAAGGTTTAAGAATTTTGGGAAGTTTAATTCCTTCTATTGGCACTGCAGAAGCTTTGTCATATCTAAATCATTTAGGATGCTGGCCGGCTAAACAAGGCAATGCCACATCTAAGGCTTTAAGTGGGCTTTTATTAGATGTTGATTTGGTTAGGCATGCAACATTTCAAAACAGAGCTGTAATAGATTTTTTTATTGCTTGCACAGGGTCATGGATGTGAGGATTTTGAAGGCTTGTGTTGTAGGAATTTGTCAGACCATTCCGAATCAACTCATAAGAGCATTCAGATGCTGAAAGAAGGAGTAAGCAAATTAAAAACTGATGATGGAAGAGACTGGCTGAACAATCTCTTAAGTGGCTGGGGAATATCTGGATGGATTCAGTCTTTGGTAAAGATAGGATTAGTGTGTGTAATTATATTTTTGTGCATTGTTATTTGTTTGCCCTGTGTTATGCAATGTGTTCAACATATTATTGCTAAATCTTTGAAGAATATTTTTGTTGCTAGTCAGAATGGGGGAACTGACAGTATAGATAAGGCTATGTGTGATTTGGAATTATGAGAAAGAGCCCCGTTCTGTTCTGTTTTGTTCTGTTCTGCTCTGTTCTGCCCTGTTCCTTTGGTATAACTTTACTCTTTCAGTCTTATGTGCCAAAGCACACTGAAACTCTTTCCAGCACTGTATTTTTGACAACTCTATAGTTGATATAAGGTATTGTATTCTATACTTTCATCTTGCCAACCAATCAAGCATCATGGGTGGATTTTTGGGCAAGGTTTTTATCCAACAGTTTTGCTTATTTACTATGTAATCACTTTAGAAAAGATAAAAAAGTTTATATTAAATCAATAAATGTATTCCTGACTTGCAATGCATCAAGAACCTGTGTTTGATTGCATTGCGACTTGGGGATCGTGCCTCCTATGTGGTAACATGTAACAGTGGGAAAAAGGAGAAACAGGATGAAAAAGGTGGGATCGTATTACCTTGTAAACTGACAGATTAAAAGCTCTAGGGGTACATAAACCTTGCCGTTTCCTTTAAATAAACTCTTAAAATTCTATCTTCAAATAAATCCAGAAAGAAGCTACTAAAAAGAAGCTTACTTATGTGGAATAAATTCCTAGTTTATTATTTATAAGTTTCTAATTCATTACTTGTGGCCCTGTGCCACAAGTAGAAAAAAAGTAACAGACTTTATAAAAAAATGGACTACTTCCAAGTCTAATTGCTGTGCTTTTTTGCAGACAAAATAAGCAGATGTTATCCAGTCTGACTCAAGGCTGCACGACAAAGGACTTGTCTAAAGATTTGTCAGCAGAACATACTGCAATGACATCTTTTACTGGCAAAATCTCTTTGGAGGAACATTAGCTGACAAAATTAACATCAGAAATAAGAATTTTTTGCTTGTATAATTGGATTTGCCCAAAGAATTTTGCTGGCTTAGTCTTATTGTCTAACGTAGTGCTATATTTTGTCCTGCCAACTGTGTGCCAGTTCAGCTAGAGCATAAAATATCTGAAGTGTTAAGCAGGGTTCAGAACCTTGCCTTCAACTCACCACCATTCTCATCATTGTTATACCTGTTCTCCTGAGTAAGAGAACATCTAGAACAGATACAGTGACTTTTCTGGTAAGAACTGCAAAACAGCTGTTGACAATGAGCACAATCTTGGTACCACAAAGTGGTAATGTTGAGGTAAATGGGTACATGGTAAGAAAATAAAAATTCCAACACTGATGTTCACACCCTGCATCCTTCAGACACTAAATAAAAATCCTTGAAGGTACACATTCAAGACAACTGCTGTAAACAATGCTTCATGTTTTTTTTAAGTACCATTCAAATTTTACTGAAAAACATCACTACCATTAATACTCGGAACATTTCTTTCTAGACAACCTTTGTTTTCAGAGTTGTAACCAAGACACACTAAGGGAAATCTGAATTTGGTCTAATAAAAAATTCACAAATAAAGACCTTCCCAAATCTGCGAACTGTGTCAAACAAAGCAGGTTACCAAAAAGAGGGCTAAAATGAGCCAATTTTTGCAAAAGTCCTATGAGATAGCAGCTGGGGGACTGTATACAGCTCTGGGCTCTCCATTACAAGAGAAACACGGACATATTGGACAGAGTCTGACATAGTCTCACAAAGATGATTAAGCACTGTATAGAGTTTGTCTGAGATGGAGTTCATTTCCCATAGCAGCCCTCACAGTGCTGTGCTTTGCATTGGTAACTAGAAGGGTGTTGATAACACACCAGCGTTTTGACCACTGCTGAGCACAATACCCAGACTGTCATGTTCTTTCTCCAACTGAGGGCAACATCCTGGGAGGGAACACAAGTAGGCCAGCTGACCCAACTGACTAAAGGGATATTCCATACCGGATGATGCCAGCTCAGAGACAAAAGCTAAGGAAAGGAGCAGGAAGGGGAGCATTCACTGTTTCCAATGGCTGCCTGCTAAGAAACCCCTAAGTGTGCTGAAGCTCTGCTTCTTGGGATGTGGCTGGACACTGCTGCAGCTGGGATGTAGAGAATAAACCTTGTTATTTTTTGCTTTGCTTTAGGAAACAACTCTTGGGTTGGGATAAGAGAGTTTACTATCTTATTCTCTCCCCCCTGCCTGGCTGGGAAGGGACAGTACAAACTGGGCAGGCACTTGGTGTCCAGCCAATGTCAACCTGTCCCAAGCACCTAGAGCATTTCTCATGTAAAGAAAGGCTGAGACAGCCTTGGACTACTCAGCCTGGAAAAGAGAAGGCGGCTCAGGGCACCTCATCAGTGAGACACTGGAGGTTCCATTTAAACCTAAGTAGCACCTCTTTACTCTGAAGGGTGACTGAACACTGGCACAGGTGAGTCTCCCTTCTTGGATCTCTCAAAAGCCATGGTGCTGGATACTTGGCTGTAACTAGCTCTGTTTCAGCAGGGGACTTGGACCAGATAACCTCCAGTTCAACCACTCTGTGATTCTGCAACTGACTTTTATTCAATGATAAACACCAGCCTTTTTGAAGCATTTTCCTGTGAAAGAAGTGAAGTGCAACTCAAATAGTACTTTGGGGTAGGCCTTCAAGATGTACCCTTAAGACACAAAGTATCCCTGTGAGTACCTATCAGTTCCCACTGAACATCAGATACATCTGAATATTCAAAACAGAGGACCATTTTGCTCTGTACTTCAGAGCTTTTTTCTTACTTTTTTTTTCATATGTCTTGCACTGTCAAGAATTAAGAAAATTAAGAATTAAGAAAATGAATCTGTCAGTAGTACTTGGGATGAAAATTCCACAAATAGAGATAAAAAAATCATGAAGCATTACATTAACTGTTCCTATGGCTACAGAAAATGGACCAAAAAAAAAAAGCAGTTTAAAAGAACCCAAACAAAACAACATCCTCCTGGTGCCACCTCTGTGGATTTAGGGAGAAAATATTTTATATTTCAATTCAGACAGAAGAGTGCTTAGAAAGGTACATAATTCTGAAATGTAGGCTATACTATTTCTTTCAACATTGCTTTTGAAATATGACCATGAAGAAAACTAGTAACTTCATCTCAAAATGAAAGCCAATACAGGAACAATGTCAGGTTGCTAGTACAAAACTTACTGTAGCAGCTCTATATGTATCTATCAGGTTTCTTTATAATTCTTAATAATTTACGTGAATTATAGAGTGGAACAGCACAACTTTCCACATTATTTAGTAAAAGGAATGCAATTTGTAAAATAAGAACAACTCTATCAAACAGGGTAAAAAAAAGACACAAGTCCATTGCTTTTTTTTTGTCTTTCAAAGCCATGATGGAATATATCAATATACACAGATGCACACAAGTACCACATACACATGAAACACAACATACATAAAAGGACAAGCTAGCATTTGAGCACTGAAGACTGAAACTTCCTACTTGGTTAAATGAATGTTAAGCTGACTGTATCCAAACACACACAAAAAAACGTTACTTACACTATTGTAACTGATGATTGCAATGGACACGTGGGCAAGTCAGCATTCAAAATTTTATCCCAGTAAAAGGACTACTGGCACAGTATCTCAAATTTACTGTGGAAAAGCATAGTCACATTTGGCTGCCTTCACTGTTGCTGCCTGTCATCACGATACTAAACTGCATTAGTATCTCTCAGCACACCACACTGTTAAAAATTTCTGTGTATAATGCAATATTATGTGTTCTTAGAAAGTTTTGTGTACCACTGTTTGCTCTGTACATTGTTCCAGTCTCTCCATATTGCTAGAAATTTGAAGCCTCAACAAGTACTCTAATCCATTTTAAAAACTACACAATGAATTCACAAAACAACCTACCTACCTAATTAGTACAACAAAACTGTTACATCAATATAGAATGTTCTTCAATATACACACACATTAGTGCAAAAAAAAGTTGACAGAAAACTTAAAGAGAGTTCTATAGAAACACAGGCTTGAAAATCAAAGTTTTAAGAATAAGGCACTCTTAAGTTCCACCTTTTTCAATTTCCTTCTTCTCTAGGGAGATCCCACAGAATGAGGGAGCAAACACATCCCAAATGGCACACAGTACAACTGCAAACACTGTAGTACGTAACCATCACAGCAATCTCCAACACCAAACAGGGTTTCTCTCACTCTGAGTATCAGTTCCTTCCTTCTCCCATTTCTGACACTTAATTTGTTCTTTCCTTCTTCCATGGAATTTCCTACATGAAAGGAAATTTTCACAGCTAAATAAATATAAAGATTTTACTCTGGAATTCACACAGTTTAAGACAAGTAAACTCTTTATCATCTACAAATGGCTGAACACAATGGGCCACAGAGCACAATGTTAGGGTTGTCATCTTGTTAAATAATTTCTTTTAAAAATTAGTTTATTTACACAGCAGAACACTACAGTATACCACAGAATCATCCTTAACAATAGCACAAGTCTAGGATTCTGTTCAAGTGGCTGTTTATCTTGACTTCAATAAAGCGTTTGACACCATCTCCAACAGCATCCTCCTGGAGAAACGGCCTGCATGTGGATTGGAGAGGTGCACCCTTTGCTTGGTAAAAAATTGGCTGAATGGCCAGGCTCAAAGAATTCTGGTGAATGGAGTTATATCTAATTGGTGTCTGGTGAAAAGCTGTGTGCCAAAGGACTCAGTGTTGGGACTAGAGTTGTTTAACATTTTTATCAATGAAATGGACAAGGGGATTGAGTGCCCTCTCAGTCAGTTTGCAGATGACACCAAGTTGGGCAGGAGTGTTGATCCACTAGAAGGTAGGAAGGCTGTGTAGAGGCATCTGGAGCAGCTGAATTGATGGGCTGAGGCTAATTGTATGAAGTTCATAAGGCAAAGTGCAGGGTCCTGCACTTGGGTCACAGCCGTTGAACATGAGCCAGCAGTGTGCCCAGGTGGCCAAGAAAGTCAAAGGTATCAAAAACAGCACGGCCAGGAGGACCAGGGCAGTGATCATCCCCCTGTACTTGGCACTGGTGAGGCCACACTTCGAGTTGTGTGTTCAGTTTTGGGCTTCTAACTACAAGAAAGACATTTAGGTGCTGGAATGTGCTGAGTCTGGAGCCCAAGTCTTAGGAGGAAAGGCTGAGACAGCTGGGATTGTTCAGCCTAGAGAAAAGGAGGCTTGGGGGAGACCTTGTCACTCTCTACAACTACCTGAAAAGAAGTCTCAAGTGAAGTGGGGATTCATCTCTTTTCCAAGTGGTAGGACAAGAAGTGGCCTCAATTTGCACCAGGGATGGTTTAAATCAGATACCAGGAAGATTTTTTTCACCAAAAGGATTATCAAGCATTGGAATAGGCTGCCCAAGGAAGGGGTTGAGTGACCATCTCTGGGGGTTATAAAAACATGTATAGACATAGTGCTCAGGGATGTCGTTTAGTGCTAGACATGGCAGTACCAGATTAATGGTTGGACTTTACAGTTTTCTGAGCCTTTTCCAACCTAAATGATTCTTCTGACCTTTTCAAAGCTCAACATATTTAGACTATGTGCTACATATTAGTGAGCACTTGTTTTAAACCTACACAGGCCATTTAATTTTTACTAACAGCTTCGATAAATTAGTAAGGGTTGTTTGAAAATGCTTTGGGGAAAAAAAAATTGTTCTTCTCTAAAGCTGGGACTTGAACACATCCTTTTTCCCTCATCAGCTTGCAGAACTTCACTTTTACATGAGTCAGACTCAGCATAGGCCCTGTAAACATGTTAACTGCTGCAACAGTTGCTGATTCCTTCACCTCTACAAAACACATATATTGGGAGGCTGCAGTCTACCAGGTCACAGGACATAACGCATAAAAAACTCAATCCTCTTAATATAAGTGACAAATTGTGTGCGACAGCAACACCAAGAAAGAATTGGTATTTTCTCCTAAGAAGAGGAATAAATGAGAGAAAACATTGTAGGTTCTCAGCTTCAAGAAACAGCTTGTACTCGTGTAGATATTTTAATTTACTTTAGAAAATTAAATATTCTCACACCAAGTCCAAGGAAGGTTTGTCAATAAAAACAAACCACATGATACACATCAGATGATGTGTGAAGGAGGAAAAGCCTCATTTCCCTGAACACACTCAAATAAGCAGAGTGTGCTGACTCCCTTCTTAAATTTCATCCCACACTTTTACTAAGGAGGAAAAAAAAGGCATTAAGAACTTAAAGAATGTAAGAAATTTGGCCAGATGTGTCCCTTTTTTAAAATAGTCTCAAGCTCTGCCCAGTGCTGAACAAGGTCCCCAACACAGCTATGAACAGTTAAGCCACATTTAAACAACAACAGCTACATATAAACATTCACATATTGAAAGCAGAGCCAAGGAATACAAACACTATACTAGATCTCTGCATTTGTATTTGAGAAAGAGTGCTTTGGCTGTTCTCTGATACAGGGTGGAAACTGTCAATAAAGAGAAAAAAAGCTTCACATATGATCTCATCTATGCTCAGAAGACTTCACATACAAAATACCAAATGTGTATTGGCCTTGCCAGGCCCTTTGTGTCCACATCTGGACATTTTTCTCAAATCCATATTTATCCACTTGGAATTTTTTATTCACCTTCACAAGTTCTTTCCACAACACTATTTTAAATTAATACCTTTTACAAGTCTTTCATGTCTCTGATCTCTTAATTTTCTCTCTTCCTTTATATACTTTTCCGGTGTTTTCCCAAGAGAGAAATACATAGGACAAGAAGAAAATTTCCCTCCCTTACTACTTACCAACAAAATACTTTAAATGTCTTTACAAGAGATTGATTTCCAAGATTCAGATTTTGAAAATGCAGCTCATCAAAAATATTCATCACATCCTGTAAGAGCTTTTTCAAAGAACAAACCCAACAGAGATCATCTAAAGAAATAACCTGAACAAGGAAGTGAAGTCCTTAACTTTTGTCTAGAGAAAAAGCCATTTCCTAAAGCTTTCACAAAGACTGCCAGGCAGAGCATCTGCTCAGCAGCACCATAAATTGTGCCATGAATGTTCTCATCCCTTCTCACAGAATTTACTGTTACTGCAATGTTAAAAAAAAAAATTGGCCACTTCAGCCAGAAATGAACAAAGCTGGCAAAGACAGACCACAAAGCTAAAAGGCTATGTAGAGAGAATGCTGACTTAATATAATTTGTGTGTTTTTCTAGCACAGAGGTGTTCACAGATTTTGGGACAGGAACAAAACTGCAAGATTGGTAAAATGAAAGGGCTACTTACACAGAAAGTAAGCAAAGCTCAACATAGTGGCACTCACATGAAGCACTGCATATTTTTGTAGTATCTGAAGTCATAGTGGGCAATACAAAAAAAGCAAAATTATTGCAAATGAACAAGATAAAAAATTCTGTGACAGCAAACCTGAAATGTAGTCACTGAGAACCAGAAACTGTAGATATTAAAGAGGGAATGTCTCTATTTTTCTGAGAGAAAAAGAGCAAAAGTATCAGTTTTTTTACTGCTGCAGTGCCAACCAAAGACACTAGGTGAGTCAGATATATGCCGCTTACTGATTTTTCTACCAGGTGAGGTACAGTTCCAGAGCAATCAAGACAAACTGGTTTGCAGGCAAACAAGAAAGGGTTTCCTTTCCCTCTCTACTGTTTTTAAAGAGCTGCTGCTGTTCGCATTTTACTTCCTTTAAAGACCAAAACTAGTCCTGGCTTTCGATGTTCTGACAAACATAGAAAGACATCAGTAGAGGGCACTAAAAAGCAAATCAAGTTTCTTTCATCCTTCAAGAGCTTAGTAAAAGAACTTACCCACTCGCATGTGAAAATAAGGAGTAAAAAAACCATGAAAACCATCCTGTTAAATCATAAATCTAGTCAAGTTTTGCCCACAGCAGAATTTAAACACTCCATATTAAATTATTTAACCATATAAAGACACATAAAGAAGGAAACCACAAGTTCTATTTCTGTATGAACTGATTAGGTCAAGGCAGTATTTTCCAGAAGTTTCAAGAATCACTCTTTAACAGTTAAAACAAGAGAGAAGAAATTTCATATCTTTCCTGTTTATGTCCTTCAAACTGTTCTGGGGCAGGGGAGTAGGGGTGGTGGAGCCACATACAATGATTAAGCAAAAAAAATCTTTCTAAATCCAAGACTTGTTCTGTACAAATTTTCATTAGATTCACTAGTAATTGAGCCCATGTAGTTTCCATGAACAAATGTGTATGACAGCTTTGACATGCAACAAGACTACAATTTCATAATACAAACTGTAATTCAATAGAAGGTCTGAAGAAGTAACTTCTCTTCCTAACTACACCATTCTTATACTCTGCTAAGAGCTGGCATAAAAATCATTGCAACTCTTAAAACATTTTCTTAGCAGAGAGTTGAAAAATTAACTTGACTTCAACAACATAACTTCAAATCATATAAATTCTCTCCTATTATAATGCCAATAAACCATGTTGAAAAAACTTATTCTGATAAACTGATGCATGAAGTAGACAAATCACAACAGTACTGATGCCACTAACATCAGCTCTGAGCCAAAAACATATCTTTCAGAGACAGAAGAATTATATACTGTGACTCCCATACCACTGCAAGGACTGATCAACTTCGAACTTTAATTTAGTATTTGTTATACTCTTATTAATTAAAAAAGAAACACAAAGTGAACCAGATGAGAATCAAATAAAAGTTTAACCTACTCTGTTAATCCAGATGACAAAGATTCACAAAAGAGAATCATGAGTTCCCTAATTTATAAGGCCCTTCTATTTACAAACCACCTCCCACACATACAATATCACCTAGTAACAGTTCTCCGAAAATCTTCTTTGTATTGTTATTTCATGTATGCATAGGTTTGGCTTTTTCCTAGAGATCGGTAATTCAGATCAAAAATATTATCAACTTTCATTAGCCACTAAGTCTGCCACAGAATCTATTGTGCTCTTCTGTCTCACACTTGATCCTCTAGCAACCGCACCCTCCTTTCTCTGACTGCATATTAGTATCCAAAGGGAGTTTTTTCCTCTCTCAGATCTGTGAGTCTCTAATACCATGGCTGCAATCCCCCCTTGAAGGTAAGAAAGGTAATATAATGCGGTGAAACAGTTCAGAAGTCTGTTGGGCCAGCAGACTCCTCGTGGATAAATACCACAAATTTGGTAACTGAAACCACAGTTGCTTCTGTGCACCACATCAAAGAACAAGCACATCAGCAACAACATCTAATCAAGTAGTAACAATACCTGAATAAGGCAAACTAGTTATGTTCCCCTTACCATTCCAATTGCCCCACTATAGAACTTACTAGAAAATACTCATCTGCTCCAAGTACTACTCCAAAAATTTGTTTCAAAACGCAAATGCTATACATCCGCAAACATTCTCACGACTTACAGTTCAATAATCTTCTGTGTAAAAAATAACTAAAGTACTTGCCTTAAACAATTACTACTTAAAATGGATGTCCTAAGTAAATATCTCAATGCATAATCCGTTTTAAAACACAATTCTCGAGGAAACAAGAAGCATCTTTCTGGCCTAACTATTAAAAAAAAAAAAAAGAACAAACTTCTTTGTGTTATATAGGAATACAAACTGATACGCATTGACTGAAAAATACTGAATGCTTGCTAAAATCAGTGTCTCTTTAAACAGTTCTCCTGACTAATTTAAGAGGATTGGAGACACCTAGAGACTTCCCTTTACTGTATGGATGAGAGGACGTTCGGTGCTTCAGAGAACACTTGTTACGGCCTGGCAAGCGGCACATTGAACCGCGTGTCCTAACAGCACACAGCAACTCAGTCATGGAAAACCAGCTCATTTTATGTTCCAGTTCTACCTTTTGCCAAAGCAGATAAAGTACTTTAAGATCAGATAATGATGTCCCTCACGTGGCTCTCCTCCTCCTCGCGGGCCGCCCCACATGGAAGAAACGCGTCTTCCACTGACAGCACACGGCCGGGCCACTCGGACAGCCCGGCGGCTCAGGCCACAAGGCCTCCCTCACCCCCTCTCCCTGTGCCGACGGCGGCCCGACACAGCC
>WEIV01010209.1:0-11083 GCA_013390005.1 Calyptomena viridis | reverse complement strand
CGCGACGGCCCCGCCCGCCGCCGGGCCCGCCCGTCACCTCGTTTTAGTTTCGTTTTCACGAGACCCCAGAATCTATCGGGCCGGAAAAGATCATCGAGTTCAACCCGTGACCCAACGCCACCGTGTCAGCTAAACCGTGGCGCTCAGTGTCACGTCCTGTGTTACCTTAAACACCTCCAGGGACGGTGACTATCACCTCCCTGGGAAGCGCATTACAGTATTTAACCATCCTTGCAGTGAAAGAATTCCTCCTAATGACCAACCTAAACCTCCCCACGCTCAGCTTAAAGACTATGTCTTCTCGTCCCGTCGAGAGAAAAGACCGACCCCTACCTGGCTACAGCCCCGTCAGGAGTCGCAGCGCTGCTCAGCAGAGGGGGCACACGGCGCCTCGCAGCACTCAACCTATTCCCCTTAAATAAGACACCATCACCCATTTTTCATTTTTCAAACCTCCCTCCTCTCTGATCCCCAAACCTGATCCAGGAAAACAAACCATGTGCTGTAGATATAAAGAATTAATGTTCTAAACGAGACAATTCACTAGGTATGAAAGTGGTTTAAAATTAGTAAATGACTACTCTGCGCCATCCCAAGTGGCAAACAAAGTGGATCATTGTTTTTATTGGATTAAAACTTGTAAAATACTTCCCTTCTTGTGAAAACATATTTTTAATTAGTTGGTAGCCCTCTGTATTAAGGCTGAGGACTTGATGTCGATCAAGACAGGCAAATGAGAGTCAGATTGCAGACTCAAAGAATTGTTGCTGTTGAAAGGGATCTCTGGAGATCATCTGGGCCAACAAAAGCAGGGTCTCCTAGAGCAGGTTACATAGGAACAAATCCAGGTGGGTTTTGAATGTCTCCAGCTTCCATGACCTCCCTGGGCAGCCTGTTCCAGTGCTCTGCCACCCTCAGTGTAAATAAGTTCTTCCTCATGTTGAGGTGGAACTTCTTATGGTTTTGTTCACTGCCATTGCTGCTTGTCATGTCACTAGGCACCACAGGAAAGTTCAGGAACAAGAAACTAGTACTGAAGAAATGGAAGATGTACTAACTATAGCTAGGAAATGTAAAGGCTAGAAATAGTGAAGCAAATCATGTAGCTATGTATTTTGGTCGTAAGTACCACGCAAAGATAAATTCCTTACATAATCTAAGAAAACAAATTTTACACCAGTAATGCTAAGAAAGTAAAATAAGTGAAAATAAGTTAAAAAGGAGAAAAGTAAAGTAAATACTTGGAAATAATAATTCTCAACCCCTTGGTGGAAGTGAAAAAACTCCACTGCATTGCCCCCACAATGCTTTATTTTTTTCATTACTACTAGGAGGTCAGCTTGGTTTTTAACTGCATGAGAACCGAGGAACTTGATGAAATATCCAAAAAGAGTTGCATCTTTGGAGTTTCTTTTCAAAAACATCCTTTAATGGAAGCACACTACTGGTGAAACAGTCACCCAAAGGACAAAAACATATTTTTAAAGCTAAATAAACAGAGTATGATTGAAAGGCTCTGCAGGATGATATACCTGCAATTACCTCTCTGTGGAACACCAGTAGGAATAAGCATTTAAAGCAAAGTAACGCACCAAGCAGTAACAGTCCCCTCCTACAAGTACCTTGCCCTAAATTCTGTGCTTCATAAAGTAATTTATTCAGCTCTATTACTTAATATTTATACTTCTAAGAAAAATCAATGAAATTACAAATGTGAAAAAAGGGTCCCCTCAACTCATGTACTGAGGTTTATGAGCCCCCACCTCCAAAGCAACAATTATTTTTAAAAAAATCTCAATTACAATCACTTTGCAACACCAAGTAAAATTGGAAATTTATTCTGTATCTATGCTGTTTTACCTTTCGCTACAAGACAAGAGGAACTACTTTTGGTGCTATGGAATTAAACAGGTTCTTAATACTACCCACAATGACACATCCCTCTTGATCCAGTGAGTCCACACATGAAAAATCTTAGACTTTGGTTTCCTGCTGATGTCATTGGACACGAATTCAAGATTCTCATGTGCCAAGTCAACAAAATCAAGTAATTGGAGTGGAAGCCTGGGAATTGTTTTCATTAAGATTGCAACATTCCTTTAGCATGTGTGGTGTAGAATTTTTCTCATGCTGTTGTCTGGAAAACGAAGAATGGGCTTGTGGGGAAACTACTGTAAAATGTAGACTGCCAGTCAAATACTAACCTTTATATTTCTCCTGAAATGCAAAAACTGGTTACACACAGTTAGGCAATTATTTTGCCTAAAGACTAATCAAAGATATGTCCGAAGGTGTGTTTTTCATAAAGTTTCTAGAATTACTACAAAAAGGCCCAACAATTAAAAAACTTGGAGATAAATAATCAATTAAAACTTGCATTTTATCTTCAAATTATATTCACAGAAGTTCACAGAATATTCTGATTTGGAAGGGACGTACAAGGATCATAAAGTCCAACTTTTAAGTAAATGGCCCATACCAGGAACAAACCCACAACCCTGATTTTATTTGCACCACGCTTTAACCAGCTGAACTAATCTCAGGGTTATTCCTACCAAAATGAATGGTGCTATCTCTCAGTAATGGCAGAATAAATTGGAATTCTGATTTTCAAAGTAATTTACAGTGGAAACTAATGAGCAGTTCAAAAACTGACACATAAATATAGACATATGTGAATACAAGCAAAGAGTGGTAGAGAATTGCAACTGTATCCTAGTACTGAAAATAGCTATTTTTAGGAAGTGCTACTTATGATTAGGAAAAAAGTATATCCAGATACACAAACTCGTTAAAAGAAAACCCAAAAAACCCACTGCAACAACCCTTCCCCCAATCAACAGGCATCCAGAAGTTAGAGGTCAGAGTCTCAATGGACATCAGTGACAAGTGCTGTCACTCAGGTGTCTGTATGGGGATCAGTGCTATTTAATATTTTCATTAAAGACACAGACAAAGGGATTGAGTGCACCCTCAGCAAGTTTGCAGATGACACCATGCTGAGCATCCAGAGGCACCTGGACCACAGCCCATGAGAAGTAGGCTCACGGGAACCTCATGACGTTTAACAAGACCAAGCGCCAAGTGCTGCACCTGGCTCAGGGCAACTGTGGTGGATGAGAGGCTGGACATGACCCAGCAATGTGCACTTGCAGCCAGAAAGGTGAGTGTATCCTGGGCTGCATCAAAAGCAGCATGGGCAGCAGGGTGAGGGAGGGGATTCTGCCCCTCTACTCCACTCTGGTTAGACCCAACCTGAAACTCTGGGGTCCTCAGCACAGGAAGGACACTGATCTGTTGGAGCAAGTCCAGAGGAGGGTCACCAAGCTGATCAAAGGGATGGAGCACCTCTCCTATGAGGAAAGGCTGAGAGAATTAAGATTGTTCAGCCGGGAAAACAAAGGGCTTAGGAGTGACCTAATGGTGGCCTTCCAGTACGTGAAGACAGCCTACAAGACAGATGGAGAGATACTTTTTATACAAGCATGTACTGACAGGACGAGGGGGAATGGCCTTATATTGAAAGAGAATAGGTTTAAATTAGATATTAGGAAGAAATTCTTTACTATGAGGGTGGTGAGGTTCTGGAACAGATTGTCTAGAGAAGCCATGGATGCCCCATCCATGGGGGTGTTGAAAGCCATGTTGGATGGGGCTTTGAACAACCAGGTCTAGTGCATGGTGTCCCTGCCCATGGCAGCAGGGTTGGAACTAGGTGATCTCTGGAGTCCTTTCCAACCCAGACCTTTCTATGATTCTATAATCCAGCTGGTCTGTACCCCACAATGACACTGAGTGCTAGTGCTCTAACTTCTCTCTTAAAAGAACAGCACGGAGTTCAGTGACACATCTCAGAAGAGCACGGATAGTCTGTTCTGAGGACTGTTCACTGTTTTTCCAAACAAGCAGTTATTTTAATCAAATAATCAACTAGAATTTCCTATAAAATGCTTATGCTTTATAAATTTCCAATAAACAGCTTCATGCATTCTCACAGAAAAATCAAAACTCTTACCAAATAAAACCGACATCAGAGTGAAAAACATGTCTTTGAAATACTCCCAAACCCACATTCTTTCTGCTTTTAATACTAGTTCTACTTTACTAAACTTTTACAGTTGGGAGTTCTCATTTGGTGCAGAATCATTCCCAATGAGAAAGATTGTTTTCTTCCACCATCTCTAAATATGCAAAAAGTAACATTTGGCCCATTTCCTCTATTGATATAGAGCCAGGTGGTGTGCCAACAACCACTCCTCTGAAATTTATACCAGGTAAGCTGCCACACTCCTTCCTACTCCCTGCTTCCAGACCAGTGAAACACCTAACAAACTAAATTTCCAACAAGACTTAAACCAGTTTTAATGACCTTTATATGAAATAAAACTAAGGGAAAACAATAAGTGTAAGATTCAGTGTAAGAGGTGATCTTCCATGTAATGACAGAAAAAGAAAAATGGTTAGGTTGGTTCACTAGCATGGCTCTGAAAGGAAATTTCCTCCACCTGCTTCTCACTCAAGAATCTTCCAGTGATACAGTGCACAAGGCCCAAAAAACAAAGTAATGAATACTGTTAATGAATTAATCAAGTGGAAACTTAAAACAATGTCAGTCATGTTCTGGATAGCATGTTTGACCAATATCTGGAGATTGAACGAGTCTGGTGGTACCTAAAAAATAAAATTAAACTAAAAAACCAAACCAAAACAAGAAAAAGCTGACAAGAAAACACAAAGAAACAGACATGCATAAAAAACCCCACAAAACTGGAGGAAAGGAAGAGTGAAAGGGAAAAAAAGAAAACAAGCCTGTATAGCAGTAAAATAATCTCTCTCTCAAAACAAGTCTAGCCCTGTAAGATAAGGTGGAACAACTATAAAATTAACTTACTCCAGAATTTCAAAACACAAGGATTTGTTCACTTATTAAGGCAGTGCCATGCAGGTTGCAATTCACTTTCCAAGAAATATTATTTAGAATTCAACCAATACTTGCCTCTTTCCAAGTATGTCAAGCCAAACTGTTAGTTTAAAAAAGTGTCATACTTGAACACAATGTAATGTATGTTACATTTTGACATAATGTTAATTAATTTGTATTATTTACAGACAGTAAAGCTTAAGGTAAAACCATCAACAGCAAAACATGAAACGTGAAAGCCAATCAGTCTCACTGTCAAAATGTCAAAATTGAACTGACTGCCAATCAGTTCAATGTCAAAACTTTTCCCTTCTGTATGCCACACTTAAGCTACTGATCCAAGTATCATTTAGCATTTAACATCCAGCACTCTTATTGACCCAAAACAAGCTAATCTGGGAATGTGCCAAAAAAAAAGGTTAGGGAAATGCTTGCACACAACTAGACAGGTTGTTATTTTAAGGCTGCACCACTGAACAGAAGCTTTCTATATGTAAAAGCTTAAATTCCAAAGTCCAAAACACAGCTACTGTAAAAAAAAAAAACCATCTTTGAACACTTAGCTAGGCTCTAACCTTTGATGTCAGAAACGACTGCTGTTCTTTATTAACTGATGGTGTCAATATGGCAAATCGCAAATGTTTAGAATGGCAAAACAATACAACCAAGAATAAAAACATAATGTTATCATTAACTGGTTAAAATATTGCATAAAATAAAACAGGTATCTTATTATGCTAGAGACAATTTAAAGAGTAACTCTGAAAACCGACTGCTATACCTGCACAATCTTTGTATAGCAAAAGCCTTGCATAAAAACCCACAGTGCATATACATCTCATGAGCCAAACATTTATGCAGGTCTCACCTTGTCACTGTCATCATTACAAATGTGATCCTGATGGATCGAGTGGCATTGAAACGATGTACCAATACTACCTAGAAAAGAAAGGGAAAGGGAGAAAAAAAATTAAAATGATAACCCAATTCCTGTGAACACTAAAGATAAATTTGGCCAGCTTTCTTTTTTGCCCACACAGAAGAGAGATTTAGTTGCCAAACAGCTACGTCTGATAACAGAATGAGCATCAGAGAGACATTTCACAAGTGTGCCAACAATGAATGTCTTCACATGTCTTTTTTTTAAAAGATTTAAGCAGAATAAAATTATAGCTAGCTCATCAATCTAAAACAAACAAATGCAGTGAAATAATATTTATTACTTCATAAATTCATATTTAGGTAGTGTAGTCCTGCCCTATGTCCTGTACTACAGAAAATTTTCAGCACTCTGACCATAAAACAGCAGTCTCATTCCAGCAATACATTACGAGTGGAAAATTCCAAGGTCAAAATTTTAATTATGTCCAGTTTGCTTGTTGTTGAATTTCTGCCCATTTAAGGTCTTTCTTTATCCCTAGTAAGAAAAGGGACAGTACACCCCTGCAAAGGCTTACCCCAGTCCTGAGACTTCTGTCCAAGGAGGGAGACAAACCAAGATTCATTGTATTCAAATAGTCTCAAGCTGATTTACAGAACTCTGACAGAGTCAGATTTTATTTAATGATGCTGTTAATGTGCTCAGAAAGTACAGGAGTGGGGTAACTGCTAGTGTTGAATTTGTGCTTTCCTAAGATGACTCCTTCTGGCTACTACTGAGCAACACAATTATTAAAAAGCAGGGTGGAAAAAACAAGTCTCATTTTTAAAGCTACCACATTTCATCTTCCTTATAGAAGATCTACCAAGAACTTTGCTCCACACGATTCTTGTGGTCTTTTTATTACAATTTTGAAATTTTAGTCCTATTCTGTAACATTTATAACAAATACTATGCAGTAAGTTTGTCATAGAGCTTTGCAGTTCATGTGTTGTTTTGGTCCTGGACACAACTGATCAATGAAGAGAATCATTTAAGCATACGCCATACGCTGTTGTTAAACTGGAGAAGAAAATAAAGTTTAATGCTTCCTAAACTTCTCTGCTTCCTTTCCTCCTGCTTCCTCTACTTGTCAAGAAATCCATGTTCTTGTCAAACTGCAAACAACATAGATTTTGCTGGTGTTTTCNCCTTTTCCCCATCTCAGTGCTCACCTGAGGAATGCTGTCATCAATTCCACATATCCAGTGAAAACTTACATATTCTAAGCATGAGAAAGTATGATAACAGTCTGCAAGCAAAGCTCCCTCAGCTTTTCCTTTTTCTGTGACTATCGGAGAAACACACAACATGTTTAACAAATTAAAAGAAATGGGATGAAAATTACAGAACCACTGAGAGTTCACAGTGAAATCTGGGCCCATCTTTACTTCATGTAAGTGTACCTTCCAGTCAGACTTCTGACTAAATGATATTATAGAAGAAAAGGAGAGGAACCTAACAGAAAGACTTTGCATTTTAAAACCTTGAAGTCTGATATATTTTAACAATGTCAGAGCTTAAAAAAGGAACAGACAAGCTTTCTTTACTATAGCAAAAAGTCTGAATACTGAGGCATGCCTCAGCTTCATAAACAGAGCTCATCTATAAAACAGTACTGAAGAAAGATCTTTTTACCTGAGGTTTCTTCTGAGTCTCTACAAGTCTGCATAATAGCTTTACTTCAAGGAACATCTAATCTAAACTAAAGGAATTTCAAAATGACCCTTGCTGTAGCAGTCTGAATATAACTCTATCTACATACTCTTTACCTATGTGTTGAAAACTTCGTTATTTTAAAGTAGACGTTAGTAACTCGAATTATTAGGATGCAAGCTGAACTTTTTCTGAAGGTTGTAAGGCTATTTTGTGTAAGTCAAAGATGGGTTATAGGGAAACCCAGAGCTAACAATCTGAACATTAATAATAGTTAGTACAGACAAACCTAGTAACTTAAATATTACTTTAAAATAAATAGCTAGACAGCCCATAGATTGCAGTTTATGAACTGTAACAACCATATTTCAACATGTACTACAGAATAAACTGAAAATAACACCAACACCAACCTGGGAGGGTGTGAAGATGACCACAGAGCAACCACTTGGTAATGAACAGTGAACTGATGAAGAGCAAGAAGACCCCAGACCTTAATGTTGCTATTGGTCCAGACTGTCACGTGAGGGATGGGGAGTTTAGATTTTAATGGTATAATTGCCCAGGGATTTCTTTGGTCAGGGTCCCTCTTTTAAGGTACCTAGCTCAAGCTACCAGATATCATAACTGATCTGTGCCAATAAACCTCTCTAATGGACATGAGAGCCTAGTGCCAAAAGTTTCTTTAACACTGTACTTGCAAATAAACTTATAATAATGGCCTCTTCACCTCATAGGGGAACTATTGTGACTTAACTGTTGCCTTCTTCCTTCTGCATTAACTTTACAGCTCCATGTAGTGAAGAATGGGAACAACTACACTTCAGATTGGACAGGTAACTCACAGAGTCAATTATACAGTTTCATCCCCTTTACAGCAATTTGGGACAGGAAAAGAGGCCACTGCTTTGGCAACCACCCAACTTCACCTTGCAAGTGCACCTTGCAGCCTAGTTTTGCAGGTCAAGTCCAGTATCAAGTACAATATCAGAGGATTTTTTCCTCAACTAACAATGCAGTATTAATAGATAAGCAAAGACTTTCAATAACCATGAAGTATTTCAAAATTTCTATTTGCATATCTTTACAGGGCACATACAAAAACAAGTAATGTTTTCCATAGTCTTATTGATAGCTGTTTGCTTTGCTCTGGGGATCAGTTTTTCCTGCTTATTCAAGAAGCAGTACAACAAGAAGTGATCCAGGGAAAATATTTACAGCATCAATAAATCTTCAGGAAATTATGTTAATGCAGAAATACTACTACACCCATAAAACACAATACCAGTAAAGTACTGGTACTCTTAGCACTCAAAATGTCAAGAGATGAAGTATAAGTGATGAAACTACACAGCTGAGTGTCAACAAAATTTGTTAGCAGGTTGTTAAGTGTAGTTCTTAATAGTAAGTCACAATCAGAGAAAAAACAACTACATAAAACAGTAAGGAAAAAGCACTGTTTGTGTCAAATAAGCTATATAATCACAGGGCCAAAAATAGGAAGCCACTCTCCATTATGATGACAACCCTATGATCTGAGACTAAGAAGTAATCTTCCTAAAAACATACCATTTAGGAAGCTCTAATCTGCTATTGTAAGGCTGTTCTAAAAAAATGCTTCCACAGTTATGCATGTTTTAACATGTATCTACTAGCACCACCCCCAATAGTATTTTAGATTTCAATTAAGGCCTACTTTAAAATAGACATTTAAAAGCCATTTCTTCAATTTGGATACAATATGACACTTTTTATAACATCATTCTGACCAGTTTAGCCATTCCAGTATAAAAGATCCATCACAAGCACTTAATAAACACTGTTTACACACAGAAGCTGTTCAAAGACAAATTTGATTACAGGACAGTTAGACCATTCCCTCTCTGTTATCATTGTATCCTTCTATTTCTGATGAAGAGAGTTCATAAAAATCACACTGTTTCTGGCTATTTCATCCAAGTGTCAAACATGGAAGACTCCCAATAAATCACTACCAGGAGACCAATTAAAAATTTTGCAAACCCAAGCCCTACACCAGAGAACTGCTCAAGTAGTCCCGAGAAAATTCACTGTGGTTTACGTTCAATAGGGTAATTTCAAACAATCATAAAACAATTTGGGTTTGAAGGAACCTTTAAATACCATCTAGTCCACCTTTCAGTAGATCAGGCTGCTTAAAGCATTGTTCAACCCGGCCTTGATGAAACATCCTTTGATAGAACATCTACAGCTTCTCCACAACATCCACATCAGGGCAACCAGCTTCAGTGTTTCTTCACCCTCATTGTTAAAACTTTCTTCCTTATAGCCTCCTTATACTATGCTTTATATTATCCTTTATACTATCTTTCCATTTAAAACCATGAGGACCCCAGAGCTGGATGCAGTACTACAAGTGAGGTCTCAAAAGAACTGAGTAGAAGGGGCAGAATCACCTCCCTCAGCCTGCTGGCAATGACAGCTGAGGACATAGTTGTGAACTGTAAATACAGGCTGCTGGCTTATCTGAATTTTCACCCATCAGTACACCCAAAGTCCTTCTTTGCAGGGCTGCTTTCAAGCAATTCATCTGTCAGTCTGTATGGAAATTGGGGAATGCACTGATGCAGGTGCACTTGGCCTTGTTGAATCTCACGAGGCTCACATGGGTCCTCTCAATGCCATCTAGAGATGGATGGCATCCCTTCCATCAAGCCTATCAACTGCACCACTCAGTGTGGTGTCATCATTTATTAAGATACCAGAATGTACAGGTCCCAGCACAGACCTGTATGACGACAGCTGGCCTGTTTTGGGGCCTAGCTGTTCTGTGTCCTTAAAAGATGCTAATACCACTAGTATGACCTTAAACTTGCACAAGTCAGCATTTCCTGTTCATGGCAGAAGTATGCTTACGTAATCTCTCGCCACGAGTTAATAGCAGAATGTTTTTGATAATTATCCAATTATGCACGTTTATATTTAATGTACCACATTAATGTACCACAATAATAACGTACCACATATTTAGTAACCAATTGTAGCCAAACATGTATTCTCAAGCACCATGATCTATGTGGAATAACTGTATATAAGGAGTTAATAAACGCTCTTCTAGGTTTGCCATTTTCTAGACCAGAAGACTTTTTCCAGACTCCGTGTCACTTGTCTTTTTGCCGCAGACCCCCTCTGTACCGTGACACAGACCCCCAAGGGGCATCACTCATTACTGGTTTTCATATGGACACTGAACCACTGACTGCAGCTCTTTGGACATGGCCACCCAGCTGATGCCTTATCCATCAAACAGTACATTCATCAAATCTTTCTCTCTCTAATTCACATTAAGAGTGCTGTGTGGGACCACATCAAAGGCTTTACAGAAGTGCAGAGAGATATCTGTAACTGTTCCCTTGTCTGCTGATGCAGTCACTCTGTCATAAAAAAATACCAAAATGGTGATCAGTCAGGCATGATTTGCTCTTGGTGAAGCCATCCTGGCTATCTCTAATGAGCTCTATGTCTATGATTTGACAGAGCTACCAGGAGGATCTGTTTTATGATCTTACTGGGTACAGAGGTGAGGCTGACTGTCGCTGTTGAGGCGG
>WEIV01010207.1:13444-30863 GCA_013390005.1 Calyptomena viridis | reverse complement strand
GGACTGGGCTCAGATCAGAAAGCAACAGCAAAATAAATGTCACTGGCATCCCTGGCCTCATTAAGACTTCCAGAAAGTTAAACTTTAAAATATTAAGAATGTAAGTTTGACTGAGAAGGAAATACATTCTTATGTTTTTGTTTCCATTTTTTTAAAGATCAGAGAGGGAAAAAACTCAAACTCCCTGTATGTCAAAAGCCTGTCATCTTCATCCCTTTAAAAGCTCATGTTTATGAGGCATTTCAATAAAACGAAGAGGAAAAGATTTGCTGTTTTGCTAAAGAACAAAGCCACAAAAAATACCTTCAGGTACACAGAGCATAAGGCAGCTAAAGGGCACCCCTCAAATCCTACTATATGCATTCCCATGCACCTACTTTCAGGACTTTTAATGGGAAAGATTATAAAAAGCTTGTGTTGTATCAGTTGATAGGGGCAGGATAGTTGTAACTGCTTGTGGCACCATCCTTGAAAGGGGGGAAAAGACAAGGGATAGGTATGAGGCTGGCTCTTTATTTCCCATGTGAGTCCCACAACACTATTAAATATTAAGTGTGTGTGTTAGATGCCTCACTGACCACTGAAGAAAGATTGTACTAGGTACTGCACAGGAGCAGACAGCATCTTGAAGAGCTTACAACCCAAAGAGGTAAGGCAGAAAAAGGAGGTGGCAGCATAAGGAGGTGACAGCAAGTGGCTTTTCGAGGATCACAGCCAAAAGATCAAGCAAAAGGTAAAGTGGAAGCAAACCCCAGCTTTTCAGCCTGAGGGAATCATTGAGTAAGGAGTAGAGAGACAACACCCCTCTAACTTCTAACTCTACATATGGCACCTTTCCTGTACACCCAGGTTTGAGGAGAACTTATGGAGAGAAGAGGTGCTCCGAGTACTTTGGAGAGATGGGCAGCATAGACCTGTTCTCCAGCTCAGGATGAGACACACAGGAGTCTTCCCTGTAAATTCACACAACTACCCCACTCATGGCTCTTCAGGCCAGTGCTTCACAGTTCCTTCATGCAGAGTTCAGAGGACAGAGAGTGTGTTGTCAGAGGGAGAAGACAACGTATCTGGAACGGGGGAGTCACAACAGTGGGTGTTGTACAAATCACAGACCCCCAGCTCCTCTGAAAACATGTTCTCCCTTGTTTAACCCCCCGATAGAGTCACAGACAGAGCTGAACTCCATATGCTCCATTTCATATCCCTTCCCTTATAAACCTTTATTAAGGCTTTATGTTACACAAGTATCACCGATACAAAACTATTGCATTTAGGCTTCCAGGAGACCAAGTGCATTAAAACTCCTTGTGTGGAATGGCAGGAACCAATTCCTCATTTTTACTGGCTGGGAACTGAACCTTAGTAGGCCATAGAGCACAAAACTCATAAACCACTGGAGTAAGGGGAGGAGGAAAGAGGGGGAATAAAGAGAGAGGAGGGGGAGAAGTTTGTTGCTGAGGTTATGAAATTAAAACAGAACAAAAGAAAAGATGTGAAGCAGGGTGCAGTGAGGAATTATCTCCACACGTGGCNCACACGTGGCAGAGCTATCCTTGCCACCAATGCCCAGCAGCTGGAGAGGAAACAAATAAAGCAAGACCATGCTCTTAACAAAAGAAAGCATTGTTCCTTGGCACTGAAATATCAACAACCTTCATCTCTAGCCCTGGCGCTCCTTGGGAGAGATTGGGGATTGCTGGCTCAGGCATGAGTTGCCTTTGCCTAGCAACCAGCACAAAGTCTGTCTGTCAGCTTGGTCTACAGTTGCTTCATCCTGCCTTCCCCCTTCTTCAAGCACAGAGCAGGGTCTCCATGGCCATTTGTCAGACTTCAGCTCCATCTACCTTTTAGCCCATCTGAAAAGTGTATTCTCCTGTACCTGCAGATAACAAGATGGTTTGGACCTTTGTGCATTTCATCCTGTTCCCCTTAATCTTATTCTGCTTTTGAAGCCCCTCATTGGGAAGTTCTTTGAGGAGGGACCACCTGCTCTGAGAAGATTCTTAACAGATTCACCTAGGAGGAAGCACAAGACACTCCTGCAGCCACACGTATCTCTCACTGCCTGGCTGTGATGTTAAAATGCTTGTTTCTGCTGATGAGGACAAATTCTGGGTGCAGAAGGCTTTTAAAACCGGATGCAGGACTAACCAACAAAACAAAACCCCCCAAACAAACCCCAAACAAAAAAAAACCCTGACAGCTGGAAGCTAATTTCTAAGGACTGCTTTCTCTAGTATATATCAGGTGCTGTAAATGCAGAAGCANTCCATATGCTCCATTTCATATCCCTTCCCTTATAAACCTTTATTAAGGCTTTATGTTACACAAGTATCACCGATACAAAACTATTGCATTTAGGCTTCCAGGAGACCAAGTGCATTAAAACTCCTTGTGTGGAATGGCAGGAACCAATTCCTCATTTTTACTGGCTGGGAACTGAACCTTAGTAGGCCATAGAGCACAAAACTCATAAACCACTGGAGTAAGGGGAGGAGGAAAGAGGGGGAATAAAGAGAGAGGAGGGGGAGAAGTTTGTTGCTGAGGTTATGAAATTAAAACAGAACAAAAGAAAAGATGTGAAGCAGGGTGCAGTGAGGAATTATCTCCACACGTGGCAGAGCTATCCTTGCCACCAATGCCCAGCAGCTGGAGAGGAAACAAATAAAGCAAGACCATGCTCTTAACAAAAGAAAGCATTGTTCCTTGGCACTGAAATATCAACAACCTTCATCTCTAGCCCTGNTCTCTCACTGCCTGGCTGTGATGTTAAAATGCTTGTTTCTGCTGATGAGGACAAATTCTGGGTGCAGAAGGCTTTTAAAACCGGATGCAGGACTAACCAACAAAACAAAACCCCCCAAACAAACCCCAAACAAAAAAAAACCCTGACAGCTGGAAGCTAATTTCTAAGGACTGCTTTCTCTAGTATATATCAGGTGCTGTAAATGCAGAAGCAATTCTGCAGATTGGAGAGAAAAAGTCAGGTCTACATCTCAGAACTCTTCCCAGTTAAATTGAACTCTGCAGCCATTTATTTTGATGAAGAAAGTTACTGCTGGGATCCCGCCATGCTTCTTCACTCTGACCTGAACTACAATGGGTCAGGGATGATACAACTTCCTGGAAGACCAAAAAATCATTTCACTCCCTTGTCCAAGAAGAGGAACTTGTTAGGAAATTAAACAAGCTGAAGTGTACAAGACAAGCCCAGTAAACACAATCGTGCTCCAGTCAGAGTCAGAAGAACTGGCTGCTCTCCAAAACTTTGAGCAAGTTAGTCCCTGAATCCGTGTTTCCTCAAGTCAGAATGGAAGATAATCACCCATTCTGGGCACCAAAGGGATATTTACTTAATGTGTTCTGACTCTGAAAATGGAAAATTATGAGATATATGGCAGCAGTTACCTTCCAGGGCTTCAAGTTATCATAATGCCATTCTTCTAACTACAAATCAGATTCTTAATACCAATGGCCAAAAGGAGCCTGGTTTGAGAGATAAGAGCAGTATGATCTAAGCATACTCTGATATCTGCCTGGTATCACATCCCAGACTACCATCAGGAATGTTCTCCCCTCAACATTAGGCTCTTCTTTTAAAGTATAAAGTATTTTTAGAACTTATAGGAAATAATTTTCAATTACAAAATCTGTGTGAACAGGAGATGACCACCTGAAACCAAGGACAGATTTTTTTACATTTTTTCCACTCTCTTCTAGAAATATTTTTCATCTGAAAATAAAATGTCTTTTTCTTCTGGGAAGGAAAATTGATCAGTACAGGGAGGATGCTGCACAGATCAGTACTCAGGCAGTACCAGGCCCTGAGAAATTATAGCCACCACCCAGCCTAAACACAGTGCTATGAGATGCTGAATTCTGCCATGCTAACCCTAGACCAGTGTTGGCAAGGCTGAGTCAGATGGTTGGTTATTGTCACCTGGATCGGCTGCTAGGGCAGCACCAAATTTTTTCATTGAAAAGCTTTTCTCTATGAAAAGGTGGAAGAGACAATAGTTTTTTTAGCACTTTTAATGATATCAAATTCAATTGAAACGAGCTACTTTGTCATCACAGCTCGTTATCGATTGCAAGCTGAACATTCTCGGCAAAACTGGGACAAGCAAGAGTAAATCTTACATAAAAAGCACAGTTCTATTGATCACAGCAGCTGCCACTGGCCCTCCACTGAAGCAACAAGGAGCTACTTTAATAAAAATGTAATTCTCCAGTAGAGAGAAACCCATCTGCCTTCCAATCCACTCTGCATCATACTTTTCCAAACACTCTTGAGAGAGAAAGCAGACCAGTTCATCCCCCTGATAAAACACTATTACTATGCAGTGACACCATCACACTTGATTTAAGTACATCTGGCATTTTCAGGTGTAATGCCTGAAGCAATAATACTAAAAAACCAGAACAACCCTAGTTACACCCTCTGGGAGTTGCATGTGTGTGAACTAAGTAACTTATAGAATTCTTATTTCCATAGTATCAAGCTCTTTATGTTCTGTAATGTATTTATCCTCCTGCTACTCAGGGGAGGGAAAGATCAGTGCTGTTGCTCTTGCTTTCCCAACGCTTACTTAGATCTTCATTCCTGTGGCATGGGATTTAGAGACCTGAATCTTGGTGTGGCCTGGAGACTAAGAAACTTGGTCGTGGTCATGCAGGAAGACATTGCTGTGGTTGAAAGCTGGCTTTGACACCAGTCACCGGTCAAATCCCAGGCTCTGCTGGAAGCCATTTGGTCAAACTGAGTGTGATAATTACAGGGGGTGTCCCTGAGGATGTATTGAGACTTTTATCTCTATTTCTACAGCTAGAAAATTACATCTGGATCCACAGACACTGTTGTACCCATTTCGTTTACCACCATTGCCACATCAACATGCACTTTTAAGCTAAACATAGGGAAAAGAAGGCCGAGAACACTGCTCTCTTACTGAACCCCATAGGAAGTCCCTCCCCACTGTCACTAGCTGGACCCTCTCACAATAAAGGGCACGCATAGCTCCTGTGTGGCCATGTGATGCTGGGGACTAGAGGGCCCCTGCTCAGCAAGCTGAGGAGTTAATAGAAGCAAAACAAATCCCCCTTATTTGCCTCAGGGTTAAGGGTCAGTGTAAGTAAATCATTAATTAACAGGCTGGCACCTCAGTGCTATTGACAGGGTTTTGTGTACACAGTGGGACTGTGGCACCCCCTGCAATTAAGCAGGCAGTGAACTTTCCTCCTCCTGCTGCCTCCCACTCAGCTTTAGCAGGCTCACTATCCCTTGTCCTCGACAGAGGCTCCTCTTTGTTCTTCCTTTCAGCACAAGGTACCAGCTGCCCCCATGCTTACGCTTTTCTCCTGCCCAGCACAGTTTCAGAAACCAAGCCTCCTCATTTTGTTGCTTTCTGACTACATGCAGCACCAGCTCCTTTAGAAAAAGAACTCACTGGCTATGCATTCGTCAACATATGCATTTATTTTTACATCCCTGCTCAAGTGAAGATGCACCTACAGACACAGGAGAATTCACTGGTACATGGTAATAACTCTTCAGCATTAAGAATGATAACTCTTCAGCCTTAAGACACTACAGTGTCTCAGAGGGAAAAAGAGTACTCAGCTCTTAAATTAAATAAAAAATTAAGCTCAGAATTAAATAAAAATTTGAGATCCTAATACCTTGACAATAAGATCTGGATTTTTTTTTTCCTTTCTGATCTAAACAGGTCTGTTGACAGCCTGATTTCTCTGCCAGATGGGAAAATTGCCATATAAAGAGCAGTCATTTCAGAGACTCCACAAACACAGACACTCTTAAGAATCAGGCCTACAGAGTCAGAGGAGCTCCTAAGAAATTTGTTTGACCATTTTCTTTGCAGTGGAGTCTGCTTTCTTTTGGTTGCTTTGGATTTCAGAGGTCTTAGTCTGCTGTCTGAAGCTCTGAGGTTGATAACAAAGACCAGCTGCCTCAGAGCTACATCACACCGAGATAAACACTGGTTTTGGAGCTGAGCTTCGAGTCCTAGGGAACTTCAGCTGCAAACCCAAGATCAAGGTTCGTCATTTCCAAACTCAAAATTAAACATTCCATCAGTGTTACATGATGAGACAGCCCACAGTCTGCCAGTTTCCAAAGTGCAAATCAGAGACTGTCCTGGCAAAATCTTAATCTATACTTGTGTGGCTCCTAAATGAAAACAATTACAGGTGCTATGACCTACTCAAACACTTCTGAAATAAAAACATCTCAACAGTCACTTTCCTCCATTCCTGAAGCATTTTATTAGTTCAATGTTGTCTTAAGATCTTTGACATACTGTTTCACTTCAGATAAAAATGACAAGAAATACGATTGTAACAAAGTAGGAGCTCAGACCATCCTCCCCCTACCCAAAGCACCTACAAATTTCTATCATATTAATCTGCTTCTCACAACAGTTTGCCTCCCCCACCTTTTTTTTTTTTTTTTTTAAATTTGTGAAATTTTGTAAGTGCCCTGTAATTTCTTCTTATACCATTGAGAAACTGCTTTGGGGGAATAGTACAGTAAGGGTCCTGTGGTACAAAGTTGATCAGCTTTCCATAACAGTTTCTAGAGGAAGAACAAAAAGCACAGTCTGTGTAAAGCCACTTTTCTCCCTTTCATTTGCAGGCGCTGGGGGATCTGAGGAAAACTGGGAGAGCAAAACATAGGGCTGAGTGTCTCCTAAAGCTGTGCAGGAGCTTTGCTCAGATTTTGGGGCACCTTAGCTATGACAGAATATCATTCCTCGAGAATTTAGATAACTCATAACTCTGTCTCATTTCAGAGCTTGAATGCCAAAATATGACTAAGTTGAAAGGTAATTCCAGTGCATTAGAGACAACTGGAATTTCAAGTATGCTGATGAAACTGACCTGTTCCAACCTAGGCCTCCCTGCCCCTCCCCAGGTTCTCCCTCCTTACAATTGAATGTTGTTACAGAAATGCTACTCTTTCCTTGAATATTCTTATCTGCAAAAAGAGAGTATGTACACATTCGCAAAATGTCTCCATGCAGCACACTTTCATCCTGGTATTTCTGGTCACCAGGACAAAGGTTGAACGAATCAACACTTTCCTCCTCTTTCCAAGTGCTACACTGGTATAAGCCGCCTTTGTCTTTCATCATCCAGTTCACAGCCCTTGCACTAGTTACATGTAAATGCCACCCTGTTCAGTTCCCAAATCAAATGGATGTTAAAAGCAGAAAGCTGCTAGCAGCCTAATTAACAGCACATAATTAGTCTCATGCATAAACCTCTTAAAAAAGTACAGGGCACTTGGTGTCAAGATTAGACAATTAACTTTGTCAGAGCACAGAAGAATACGCTGAAATGCTTACATTTGCACCGATGTATAAAGTCTGTAATTCTCACTGGGACTCATGTGAGTAAATACTCTAGGTCAAAGCCTTGACAGCCTTATTTAGATTTTGCGCACTTAGTGCAGGCTCTGCTCAAGTAAAGACCACATATAATCCAAGGAAAGACTTCAGTTTGTCTCTCTGTTTTGACAGCCTATAAAAGACCGGCTGGAGCATAAGCAGGATCAGCAAAAGTAAGCCCTTCCATATACACAACTCTGTCTGAAACCAGTGCTGCTTTACATATTACCCAAAACATGACTGTTCACTGCCTTATATTCTGCAGTGCCCTAGCCAGCCAATCTTTAAAAACATTCCATACTGGGGAAGGGCTTCAGCCAATTCTCTTTGTGGTGTGATGTGGCATCAATAGAGTGATCCATCAGCAATTCATATTTGTGACGAAATGGATTCTTTCCCTGGGGAATGGCAGACCCAGGGAGATTAGCACCTGTCTCTCTTCTGTTTATCACTGGCAGGTGCTAAACTGAAGCAAGAATCAGCTCTGCTATAGTGAACAAAGCTCCCAAAAGATAAGATGGATGTGCTGGGCCACTAAGCTAACGCTTGGTCAGGAAACAGAGAAAATGAGTCTGTTTATCAAAGGTGGCTTTGTGAGCTGATAGGAGGAACATGGTAATTCATTAATATGAGGAGTATTCAGAGTCAATGAACAATTACTAAGAGAAATCCTTCTACAGCACAAACAAAAGAAATCTACTGGTCCTGTGAAACCTGGGGACTCTGGTGACTCTACAACGTCAGGAGCAGGCTGGCAAAAGCTAGCTCTGTTCAAACTAAACTAATCCTTGAGCTGAAATATTAAGGAACACTGGGGCAGAGCCTTGTCTGAACTGGAGGCAGTGTCTCCACATTCATGCAGTACCTGAGCTGACAAGTCTCCCCAGATGGCACTCCATGCAGCTGAACTCCATCAGCTAGATAGAGCAAATAGTAAACCAGCATTTGCAAGTAGAACGTCTAGGTTAACTACTGTAGGAGTCTCTTCAGCAGTGAAGAACTCAGGTGTATGAAAGGTAAGAAAACAAGATGAGAACTTAGCCACAAGGCTTGTGGTTTCATGTGATCATGTAAAAGCTAGAAGAGGATATTGTCATTGTTACGTGTGTAAGGAATGAAAGAGAAAAAAAGTATTCCCCTTCTTTCAGTTTTGCTGAAGTGTTATCTAGACATCTGTAGGAGCATGTTTCTTCTCTTTAAATTACTGGGCATATAGAAACAGAATAGAACAAAGGTTGCACTTCTTCAGCCTGAAGCAGGAATTTAGAACTGTGATGCTACTTCCTGCAATACTGAAGTCTTCAAGTTTTCAGAATTCAAAGACTTTGCAAAAAATATTAACTCACAAACACTGAAAAACTTGCCTGACATACGAATGGAAAAAGTCTGACCCAACATATCTAACATTGTAGAAAATAGGTAATCCTTTAGTATAGTAAAAGTAGATGCCATTTGTTCTTCTCAATTTAAGGAAGAAAGAGTTCTTTTGGATAACATAGTGAGTTTGTTTAATGTAAATAAACCCTCTATTTATCTTTGTCTTTAATAAATTCATACATATTAGAAAATCCCTTCTACAAGAAGACCCACTGAGCTATATCATCTCATTTTGAGAGATTTCCTGTTGGTGCAAAACAAAGCAGCCACCTGCAAGGGCCTAGTGCTCAAAAGGATTTAAATAAACACACACAGATAATTAGATCAGTTAACCTTGCAAATTAAAACAAGCACATTGCATTATTTCCAGTTTATCCTAAAAGAAAATATGAAGTTACCTCAGATAAATAGTTTAATAAAGACAGTGAAGAGCTTACAACAAGCTGCATAATGCTAAATCTTCTAAGCATGTGGGTTAATAGGATGAAAACCTACTTTCTGACTAGCTTCATTTTGGAGAATTGGCTACTGATTTGCCTGGAACCAAGGGAAGAGATTTAATTCACAAGCCAGGCTTCCAGAGCAGTTTCACCCTAATGTCACTCAGGCAGCCTTATGCAATGGATTGTCTGTTCAATGGGAAAGGTGGGACATGTGATCACACTCAGCTACTGCTCTGCAATGGCTGAAAGAAAAAAAACCCTAAACATTTAACCTTCATTAGGCTGAAGTTAGGGAAGATGAAACATAACCATGGTCACAAAATGCAACTTTATGACTCAGATATCCACTTTCTTTTCATAAAGTAGTAATTGCAGCCGGAGTAAACTTCCTCACACAACCAGAAATCCAGGCACAGCTCACCAGTTATGCCACAAAGAAAACAGTTTAGATTGAGAGTTGTTCTAGCAGCTGGATGACAGCAGTTTTCCATTAGCCTCAGTGTGCCAGCTTTGGTCATGGTAGGTCACCTGTAAGTGGTGAAGTTTCCCTTGTGTTCAGTAGCTTAGGTGTGCAGCACACAGGCTGCACCAACAACTGCCTGGCAGTGTCAGTCTGCTGGAGATTGTCTGTGTGACCACCCATGACCAGGGCTGGCCAGAAAATCACCACTCCATTTAACACACACTTCATGGCTTTGTATTTGTATTTGTGTATTTCTCTCCTGTGAAGACAGAACTGATATTTTAGGAGAAGAAATATCACTGCATATTATACAATGATTAGATGCAATTTTAGGGGAGTTTTCTACCAGTTTCAGAGCAGGTTTACTTACTGGTTTGTAATCCCAGATGTCATCAAAACAGGATAAACAGAATATCTTGGTCAAACAAATGTCATGAATCTGAGACACCACCACAATAAAAAATATGCTGAAAGCAATATGGTTTCAGAAAACATTTCGGCACTTTCTAGCAGAAAAAAAAAGTTTTTTCTGCTTTTTAGTCCATCATCTCTGCTCATAAGATTTGACAGTGACTTATGTTTAAAACAAGAAAGACTGCAGTCACAATTTTGTCAGTGGACTGGAATGTACCACAGATCTTGCACACAGGTAGCTCCTCCTCACAGGTCACTTGCCCCCCACTGCTGGAAGATGATAGATATTGGTCATGTAGGCAGGAACTGATAGTTGTTCTGACATTTCTGCTACTGCTGCTGATGGCACCTGTTTTTATGACCAAAACTGCTAACTTCTCAAAAGTGTTTTGTGAACACTTGCTCTAAATGACAGCTTTAAGGCTTTTTGCATTTTTGTTGTTGTTTATTTCTATATATATAAGAAAATAACATGCATATGAATGAGTCCGCCTGCAGGTGCAGAGAACACCATTCAAGCACCAGGGACAAACAGGTCTGTTGGCTGCAAAAGTGCCAATTTTTTTGCCCCAGTATTGACAACAAATCAAGACTGTGGAAGATTCAGAAACAAGATGATGCTATATGAGATTAGTTCAGAGATCTAGAGAGAAACAAGCTTGTGCCTCAAATAAAATAAATTAAGAAATTTAGAGTGAGCACTTGCTGGTATATCACCTAATTTGACTTACTGTGTCATGTGTGTCACAGAGGTTTTTAAAGATATTGCAAACTCTAGCAGAAATTGATACCTACACAATTAGACTTTACAGAATTAAGCTGAAAACTGAATGGACATGGGACTAAACTGATTTTTTTTTTTTTAGGGTACGTTTAAGTTACACACCAAGCATAGACCAGAATTTCAGTTTTATCTTCAGCCTTATTTCTGCACACATAATGAAATCCCCAAGTCAAGGCTTGATTACCCACTGCCCTTGGTTACCAAATCGTTCTGGTTAGCCTAGAAAACAAGCCCAAATTTGCATCTGCTGCTCTGCAGATAAATCCCTTGGGTTATCACAAAAGGTCATAGCACTGGGAGTGCATCCCTTAATGCCACAGGCTGTACTATGCAGCCCTGTAAATAAACACACAAGGTATGGTTAGCAAGTCTATTTCTTCTGCACTTCATGCTACAACTCGAACATTAAGAAGAAGAACAGAGAAAAAAAGTGAAAAACAACAAAACATCAAGATTAAAAAACAAAACAAAACAAACAAGCCCCCAAAACCCCAAAACAAAACAAAACCCCAAAATGAAACCCGAACCCTTCCCCCAAAATGTAAACAAAAACCCCCAAACAAACAAATGAACAGAAGCCAGAAAATAATCTCTTTTAAATCCACAGCTGCAATGCTAAGGAACAGATCTTCCATCATCTATTTTACACCCCCAACTTTCTGCTGCAGATCCAGCACACTTGAGTTTCATTTTCAGAAAGTGAAGCTGATAAGCAGCTACCAAATGACCTTTGGCTCTCAGATGGGTATTTATGGCAGGCAACACATACACCACCACCAACAAAAAGTTTCCCCAGTAACGAAGATGTTTCTGCCAGCAGTGTATCTTTTACAAGCTTGCAAGATGTATCAAGAGTCTAATAATCAGATTAAAATCACATCAAACTATGTTGGGAAGTCAAGGTGAAGGCCTTTAGATTGTTCTCATGAATAGCCCTATCCAGACCTACCAGGTGATGATAAATTCAGGTTTTTGCTTGGTTGGTGTTTTTCAAATTTATTTTAAGGCCTGAGAGTTTTTAAAAGCCAAGAGGTGGGAAAACAGTTTTAGCAACTGTCAGTATCTGACAACAGTGAAATGGTTAAGACAAAAAAAGTTATTTCTCCTGTGCAGGGGGTGCACAGGGTGGACTGGGCAATAAATATTTGATCTCTCTATGCCACTTTACAAAGAGTTCAAGAGTTTTGTCTTCCTTTCATGAGTGAAAACCCAGGTCTCAGAGAGGCAAAGTGCTTTTCCCAGTAAAATCTATATGGCTAATAGTTAACCTAGGAACAAACTTGAAACCTCATGTCCCAGGATGCATTTCCACGTAGGATCACTGGTAGCCAAATTAGTGGATGGGCTTACTGTTCCTGCAGAACACCAATGGTCAGTTGACTGTTACCAAGCATGAGAAGAAATGCTGAAATCCTAGTGCTTTATCTCCATCTCCTATGGAGTACTTTCCTGAAAGTCTGGCTTGAATCTTTCATTTCCAAACAGGCTATGTATAGATGCTTGAAATAAAAACTATATCCACATCGCTCCCTGTATTCCCCTCCCTGCAGAAGACCGCTTGGGAAATACAGACAAGCATTGACAAAAGAAACACTGTTATGTGTCAAAGTGAGTTATTAGGTGTGAGAACTGGAGTTCAAGTGTTAATACCTGCTCTGGAGATGTAAAATATAGGAAAAGCCTATTCAGATATCTGTGTGTAGTGGTTTTTAGTGGTTTTTGGTAGGGGGGGGGCCTATGGGGGAGGCTTCTTTGAGAAGCTGCTGGAAGTTTCTCCATTTCCAGCAGAGCTAATGTCAGTCAGCTCCAGGCTGGACCTGCTGCTGGCCAAGGCCAGGACAACTGGGAGTTATGGAAAGAGGAAAAAAAAGGTACAGGCAGACTAACATGGCCGCTAGAGAAGAACAGAGTGAGAAGTTGTGATTAACACCAAGGTTAGTGGAAAAGGAGGGGGAGGAGATGCCTTAAGCACTGGAATGGGGCCCCTGAATCCTGTGGTGCAGCCATGGTGAAGCGGGTTGTCTCCCCTGCAGCCCATGGGGGACCACAGGGAGCAGAGATTCATCTGCACCCTCTGGAGGACTGGAGGACCCCACGCTGGAGCAGATGGATGCTGGAAGGAGGCTGTGACTTCGTGGGATGTCCATATCTGGAGCAGGGGCTTGACAGAGTCCTGTAGCCCATGGGAAGAGGAGATCCACACTGGAGCAGGATTTCCTGGGAGGACCTGTGGTCAGTGGGGACCCACGGTGGAACAGCCTATACCTGAAGGACTGCAACCTTTAGAGAGGTGATCTACGTGGCAGCAGCATTTGAAGAGCTTTGTCCGTGGGATGGACACACAAAGCAGTTTTGTGATAGACTGTCTTTTGTGGAGGAGACCCCATGAGGAAGCAGGGGTAGGGTTCCATCCTCTGTGAGCAGTGACAGAAACAACATCTGACTGTAACCCCCCCATTCATGTCTTCCTGGGTCACTAGGGGAAGGAGGGAGATCTTAGAAAGAGGGAGGGGTGGGAGGAAAAAGGTGTCTGTAGGATCTATCAAATTTCTCACTCTTAAGCTCTGATCTTGATAATAATAAATACTTGATATTTCAAGTTGGAGCTTGTTTTGCCTGTGAAATAATTAATAAGGAGTTTCTTAAGGTCCTTATCACAAAATTTGTGAAACCTTTTAGTTTTTTCTGTCCTCTGTGCATTTGCAGGAAGGCGAGTAGGAGAGTGGGGCTGTGTGTGTGAGTCCTTGGCATTTAGCCAGGGTGAAACCACTACACTGTGGTACCTGAGGTGGGCATCTTATAGCCAACCTAGCTACAGAGGAAAAACCCTATCCAGCTTACAACAGAAGTGCCACAGTCACCTGGGCATCTCCTTACACTGCTGGGAGGCAGTAATCTTGCTTTCAGGCTCAGAGTAATCAAGCATGTACAAATCAGCAATTCAAGTAACTTCAACCACCCAGCTGTTTGTGCACAAAGAGAGTTTGGGAACATTTAGGTGAGACTTCAAAACCAATGAGTAATAATCTCCTTCGCCCTGTCCACTCCAGTTCCATAGAGGACAACTGTCCATGTGGGATCATGCATCAGGTCTCTCTATATTATAAAATGGTCAGTGAACCATGAGAAAAAGCTAATGCTGGATACAGCCAGGAAACTATAGGACAGCCTTGGATGTCTATAAGGTTGCCTATAGCCAATCTAAAGAACCAAAGCCCAGGGAAAGAGGTTTTGAGATAGGTAAGAGTAACATCTGGATGAAGATGCTGAGATCGGTGAGCTCACACAAAAACATTGCAATCCCAGAATATCACTCCCCTTTTAGCTAAGTCAAATCACATGACTGCATTTTCCAGTTTAACTTGCACGTCTGCCATTACCAAGCCAGCCTCTGAGAATTGTATTCACCTATTCACTGCACAACTCCCACCAGCTTCCCAGTATAAGAAAAACAACATCCTTGGAAATAAAAGAGCTCTACTGTTAGCTCACTAAGCCAAGTTCCACCTCCTCCCACACATACTGAGAATGGACATTATGGAGAGCTCACATGAAAAGAGGGGTTTATTGTGTCATTGACTTAGATCTACTTTCAGGGAATCCAGATTAAGATTTTTCACCAGTTCCAATGGGAGCAGAACAAAACAGATACTGAACATATATATAAGAAAAATCTACCCACCTACTGCCAGAAAATCCAATCGACTTCATCCCTTCCCCCCCCAGTACTAAGTTGGGCTCTCTGCACAGAAGTGAGTCATTTGTAATTGACTAATCCACAGAGAGAGATCAAAACCAGCAACAGACAAAGCCTGAAGAGCCTACTCATTTTCTTTCCTTTGGAAAAGTAAAACTGTGCTTTATTCCAACTTCAGAAAGCCTCTAGTTTTTTTCTACACAACTGCTTAATTCTCTGGATTCCCAAGACAGCATCAAATAAACACCAGTTGGACTTCACAAAGTGGAGAAGTCACCTGCCCCCCCACACGTGAGCATTGGTTGCAGAGGCATCAGTGACTCAGCAGTGAGTAGATATGCTACATGTACACACAGGCCATATGCTGATGATGCATCATCCTTCTGTAGTAGACCTCACAAGCTCCAACATGTTCGTGTTACTCCCCACCTAGCTCAGAGAGAAGTGGTCCCTCACATCAGTGTGCACATATATCCAAGGCATACAGCCCTTGCTGAATTCTCAGGGACCAGACCTAAGCATTATGAAATAGTTCATCCAGCTCAGCATCCTAAGCTATATCAAGGAAATTGGCAGCCAGTGAGAAAGGTGTCTCAGCAAACTCAGTTGTCTGGAGCAGCTTTAGGTCTGACCAGTGGAAAGATTTGCCAGTGGTGACTAATTAACCTGTGTTAAACTGTCAGTGCTTCTTGCACCAGCCCTTTGAGGACTATGCTGAGCTGGTCCACACAGTCTGAGTTATAATCTAGAGACCTTAATGTAAAAGGATTTTACAAATCTCTCCTGTCACCATCTTCTCCTTCCTCACTTAAAGTTGTTTGAGCATTTCTTGATGTATTCCAGTTTAGCAACATCCTCCTTTTCTTTCAAGTTACTTTAAAATCACTCTTTTAAATCACTTTAAAATAATCATTTTACTTATTTTTCATAAGTTTAGATCTTAATCAGAATTACATCAGTAGTTTCATTTAAATTAAGCTGTTTCCATTATATGAAATTGCTTCAATGTTCTTTTGAAGGAGGTTTGTATAATGCTCATTTTCATAGAGAATCTGGAAAGCTCTGAGTGCATTCTTTTCAAAAAAAGTCAAACTTTAACTCCTTTTAACTATACCATGTTTCCCGTAAAACTATTTTTCTAGGCTTCATTTTGAATTTATTTCTTTGAGGATGGGCAAGGACACAGGATTATGAGCCAGAGGTGGATAGTCACCTGTTGAATGGATTTGATATTTGCTTGAGTCCACAACAAATTTCTCTATGCCTTCCATTTATTACGCACATTTCCTCATATTAAAGTGCATATGTACACACTACTATTTATTTTGTGTAACCATTTCATGACTTTTGGAGGTTTGAAGCTTCACTCCACTATGTGAATTCATAATTATTTGACCTTTTTTTTCATACAATGCTGCTGCACATCTGAGTTGCCACATCCGTTATCCTAATGATCAGTGGGATTTTTCTTGCTAAAGAAACCTAGACCTTAGCATATTTTACTTTGTGAGGAAAGAATTTGAAGGAATTAACTGTGGGAGAGAAAGGCACACTGAGTCTCACTTAAGTATGTGGTGATTAGAGAACTTTCTCTCCTGATCGTGTCATCGAAACCAATAAACAAAGAAATTCTTCAGAGGGAAACTAGCACCTCCTCTCTTCAGACAAGATAGAAAGCACACTTTATGTAGCAAGGAAATTAACAGTTATTTACCCTGCATGCACTTCAGAAGAGAGGCCATTGAGGCAAGCTAGCAAGTGTGTCAGCCCATAATGGGTAATCACAGACTAAAATGGGTTTGTGTTTTTGCTTCCTGACAAACAGTTTTTCAGAGTATATCAGCTACATTTTTTCATATCTTCTGAGGACCTGTGAGCCAGCTACTTGTACCCTAAGAAGAGTGGATGCTCAAAATTAAAGAAGAAATATCAGCTAGGAATGAAACTAAGACTCTTCTGGCAAATAAACAGACACTGATGAAGTGGGCATCAAGGGAGGAATTCTAATTTTCTTCTTGAAAGCAATATGTTTCATCTGTATACCACTTATAAGTAAGTGCTTCTTTCCATTGCTATGATTCAGGATGAACCAGAACAGTTACAAACCCAGTAACACTATGAGTAAACAGTGACATTCCTGAACTTAATTATTAAAAAGAGCTCTCTTTTGATTGATTTTTTAGTGATAGAATGCAAATGATGGAGTGTGTTTGTCCAGAAATATTAATCAGCAATTATTTTCCCTAGCAAAAATATAGATTTTTCTTCCATTAATGTGGAGAGGGGTATTACTTATTGTTTACACTACTTACTTTTGCGTTTTTCTGACTGTATAGAAACTGGCAAAAAAAATATATTGTTGAGGGTTTCTTCCAAGGTCCAAGCAGAATTGTCTTTCGAAAATAATTTAAAAGAGATTTTTATCAAATGTTCTGAAACCCCCCCCCAACTAAACCCCAAGTTGTGCAGTAAAGAGTGTTTTCAGAGTACTGGAAACTAAAGTGAACCTCTACAAATGGGATTTGCAAAATTAGTATTTGCATTCAATTTTCAGCTTCTACGTCACTTAAATTTTCAGAAAGCTTTTCAGAAGCCCCTAGAGATAGAATACAAAAAATACAAGCTAGTCAGAAAACTGTACATTAATACTTACATTTTTACTTTGAAGGTTTGCTTGAAGCTGTACAAAGAAAAGACTCATAGGAAATAGTAGCTCATAATAACTAGTATCCTGTATTGAAAATCATTTATCCAGCTTTCAAAACATATTCGGGACCCACCTGTCACTTCAATCATCAAAGATTATATTGAAGGGATATTTGAACAGAAATAATC
>WEIV01010205.1:252454-270378 GCA_013390005.1 Calyptomena viridis | reverse complement strand
TTGGGATAAGGGCCTGGAGTGACGGGACGAGGGAGAATGTTTTCTGACAGAGGGCAGGATTAGTTGGGATATTGGGAAGGAATTCTTTGCTGTGAGGGTGGGGAGGCCCTGGCACAGGTTGCCCAGAGAAGCTGTGGCTGCCCCATCCCTGGAAATGTCCAAGGCCAGGTTGGATATTGGAGCACCTGGGCTAGTGGAAGGTGTCCCTGCCCATGACAGGGAGCTGGAATGAGATGATCTCTGAGCTCCCTTCCAATCCAAACCAATCTGTGATCCTGTGATATTTGGGGTTCAACTCGATTTTAGTTACGTTTTTCGGGTTCAGCAGGGTCAGGCCCTTCATTTTGGGGGTTTGGGTGAGGTGAGACTGTGCTGTCCTTCCAACAAGGAGCAGTGCAACCACTTGGCTCTTGCCCAGAGAAGGCAGAAATACCTGATTTACATGTACTCCTATGCACCCACCAATCTGCTGGTTGGTTCCTGGCTGCTGATGGTTCCTTTTGAAACAAACAGAAAATTCATTCTCCTTCATAATGTTTTGACAGTTTTTTGGGGTTTTGTGTTGATGGTTGTATTTTTTTTTTTTTTGTGGGGCTCAAACTGTTTTGCAAAGAACTCTCAAGGCTGGATGAGATGTTTGTGCTGGGAAATCAGCCATCTTCAAAAGGGCTCCTGCTCCCTTGCAAAACATTTGCAGAGTTTTCATCTGCGCATTTTGGCTCCTCTGATATGAGGCAGGAATCATCCTGGGAATTGTCTTCCCGATGGTTATTCTGCTGTCTCTGCTAGGAAATAGAAAAAGGCAGAAATGAGAATAACTCCAACCAACAGCAAGAAAACAGCCTCTGTGCTGCAGGTTGCTGGGCTTGGATGGTTCTGGACTAAACGAGGTCATTGATCCCAAACAAAAATCTGCCTGTTATGAGTTGAGTGGATGAGATCTCAGATCACAGGAGTTTGGGGGGGAACTTTTGCCATCCCTGAATGTGCCAAATGTCCCTTACTGGCTGCATGTCATTGTTTAAAATTGATTTATTTACTTAAGACCATGACCAAAGAGGATTTCATAGAATCAAAGAGCTGCAGAATGATTTGGGTTAAATAGGACCTGAAGGATCATCCGATTCCACTATCCCAGGTTGCTCCAAGCCCCATCCAACCTGGCCTTGGACAGTTCCAGGAATGGGGCAGCCACAGGTTCTCTGGGAAACAGAGAAGCTAAACCTGGGAGGAGCAGGATGATTCCTGTGCATATTTGAGAAAAAAATGTTGCCATTGCCAGGATAAAACTCCTTCCCTGGCAGTCTCCAGGTGGATGTGGCTTCCCTGAGCAGGCTCATCGCAACGCTGGGCTGCCCAGTTCTGATCTTAAATAAGAGCCTAGCAAAGAAGAAGCCTCCTGAGGAGGTGGGAAGGGATCACAACCTTAAATACCTTCCAGGCAATGTTGGAAATTAAGAAAGGGAATTATTCATGGTCTCCAAAGGTGGGAGGAGAAGGAGCCTGGAGCTAAGGAAAGGAAAGTTTTTCTGCTTGGCCATTAAGAAAATACCCCCAAGTCGAGCAAGACGGGGGAGAGTCCTCAGGGAAGGGAGTGAGGCGCCGGCCACAGCACAGAGCCAGGATGTTAATGGAGATGATGAAGGGAAGGATCTTTAGACAACACAAGAGGTCACCCTGTTGACCCAAACCATCTCTCTCCTGGCCCTACAATCTGTGCAGTGCCGTGATAAATTCCACTCCCTTGACTTTACTGCGGGCGCTTTATCGCTCGACTTAATGGCTGGGAAATGTCTTCACTTGACTGCCCCGTTAAGACGAGTCTGTCTGTGATCCTGGGCTTTAAGCAACAATTCACTGACTGTGAAGGGATGATGCCTTTTTATTATCTTTCCTCTCAGAGCCTGAGCTCGAGGTCCTGGCTCCTCTTTGGCACTGATTTTTCCCTCTATGACCTCCTTCCATCCCTGCTGCCTTGTAGGTTTGCACAAGCTGCTTTTGGGAGCGTGTTTTTGGAGTTTCCATGCTCTGAGTTCTGATTTGGCAATGGTGCTGTTAGAGCTGAGATGGGTGGGTGTTGTGGGGCTCCCTGACAGTGCCGTGACCCCTTTGGATACAGCCTGGAGAGCAAGAATCAGGTGTGGAGGGTGCTGCTGGCAGCAGATGTGCACAGTGCTACCAGCCCTCCTGTTTTTACTGCAGGTCTCTGAGGTCTCATCAGACTTGATGTTTTTCTTAATGTTACTGGCACCGTGTGATTGCAGAGGAATCTGGGCTTGGAGATGCTGGGGTTGCAGGGAAAAGCATGGAAATACGATTGGAATCTTCTCATCTGATAAAACCAGCCCATCTTAATTATGACTATTTTTATTTTAGATATCAGAGTGAAGGTTTGGGGGGTGTAACTTGGAGCAGTGAGTGTATGGAAGTTCTCCCGGGGGGAATTTGGGAGGCGTGAGGTGCTGTGCTGGGGATGGAGGGGTGGCCCTGTGCTGCAGGTGGAAAACATGGGGAGCTTTGACTCATCCCTGGAGGCAGCTGGGTGTGCTGGATGCTTTTACTTAAGGAAATAAGGGAGAGATGGTGTTTGAAGCAGAGCCAAGGCCACAGGGATGTGTCCCTGGACTGGGACGAGCAGTGTGCCCGAAAGCGATGCCGCAGGGTGGGAGCGAGTGGGTACTGGTAGTGTCCTTCCAGCTGCCTCCAGGCTGGGATCCCCACGGAGTCTCCACCTCTCCTTGGTCTGAGCAGTGCATAAGTGCTGAAGGAACATGTGTGCCTTTCCAGAGGCTGTTACAGTAAATTGTGAGCAGGCGCCAGGAGCAGCAGAGGAACTGTCGCCATCAGCGGCTTTTTGTTAATCTGATCCGAAGGTTCCCGTTGGGAATGCGGCTGGAGCGGTCCCTGCTCTCCCTGTGAATGCAAATGGCCACGTGCAGGCTCCTGGTGCCTCTGTCACGTTGGAGGGAGGCAAAGGATGCTGATGCACCAGGGATTTTCCTGTCTCCACCACGGTTTCATGCTTGTGCATCCATGTCTTTTTGCTTTGTTCTATTTGCCCGTTCCCAAATGCACACCAGGGAATGGTGTGCAAGGATGGAGAAATCCACCTCTGAAACCCTGAATCCCAGAATGGTTTGGGTTGGAAGGGACTTTAAAGCTCATCTATTCCAACTCCCTGCAGTAACTAGACTGGGTTGCTGCCCATCTTCCATCAATGCGCTTTTCCCCCCAGAAAGTCCCTTTATTGCAAAATTCATGGGATAATTTCTATTTTTTACAAAGAAATTGATTTTCCACAGGAAAATCTAAATCTGGGTGATGGTTGATTGCCTGGAAGGAGCTCAGTGGTTTGGCTAAGCCAGGAGTTGTCCTTCCTGGCCAGGGAGATCTGCTGGGAAGCAGCAGGAAGTCCCTCCACCCCCTCAATCCCACCTGGAAGTCAACTTGCCATGTTCTGTCCCACCTACAGGGAGTTTGTGAAGCTTAAATGACTCTGCCAGGATCTGGGAGATAGCTGGCATGTCCTTGCATTAGCTGAACAAGGGGAAAAAAAAATCCATTCCATGGCAAATTTGCATTTTGGGAATTTGTGGTGAGATGGAGAAGTTAGAGGATATATATATTTTTTAATTTAAACATATATATATATTTGAGTTTCAGTGGCTTTCCATTTCCTCCTCAGCTTCGTGTGAGATGCCATTTCTGCAGGCAGGGTATGACTCTTTCCCTTCAGGAAATTTTCTAATATCAATTTAATTTTGACTCTCACAACTGCGTCTGTCCCGCGGGGAACCTGCTCTATGGCCTTGCCAAGGAAGTGTTTCCTCTTAGCTGTGAGTTCATTTTCCACTTTAAAAACATCATTCAGTCATTCCTAATGAAAGATATAATCAACTTTCAGGCTTCATGGCTTAGCTGAGCCCTTAATGGGATGGGGAAGCCATTCCAACAATGACTCAGCCCTTATTTCCCATGGCAGGAGTCCTGGCACCATGGAAAGGGTGGATTTTGCTGGGTGAACCTGCTCTCGGAGGGATTAGAGCCAGTCTGTGTGGATGCAACTCCATGAGTTTCTCCCTTGGGATGCATTCTGGCATCCCACAGGGATTTGCTCCTGCTCTGTTGTTGTGGCTCCACAAATCCTGTGCAGCTTCTGCAGAAGCAGATGATAAAGAATTTGGTCCAGCTTGACTTAAAACAAAGAAAAAGAAGGAAAAAACAAACCCAAACAACAACAAAAAACCAGGCAAAACCTCAGTTTGTGTCCCATCTGATTGGATTTTCGTGCCCACACGTCTGCTCTGCATAAATGTTTTGGGAGTGCCAGGGGGAATAGTCTCTGTTTTCCATGCTGTGCAACAGAAAGGGTTTGGGTTGTTCCAGACCTTGCTGAATTCCACCATGGATACAGTTCCCCACATCCCCTCCTGTGCCACGTCTTCCCACCCTCTGTGGAAATATGAATGGAAATAGCACCAGGGAAATGGGATCAGGTGGAGGTAGGGAGCAGTAGGAGACCTGGGAGACTCAGCAGGGCTGGGCTGGGCTACCATGGGAATGAGGGAGGGTTAAATGAGATCATGGAGCATCCAAAGGGGACCCTATGGAGCTGGGTGGATGTTAATCCCATAGATTTTTATCCACCCTCGTGGAAGAGGAGGAGGCACTGCCACGCCCACCACTGAACCATCTCCACAAGTGCCACATCCCTCCAAGGATGGAGATTCCACTGCTGCCAGAAAACAATGCCCTGAGGGCCATGGCACACTTGGATGTGCTCCAGAGGGATGAACTCATCCCTCAGCCAGGGCTGGGCACTCTCTCGGTGATGGGCTTTTAGGTTTCTCTCCCCATTCAACCCTGGAGTAGCCTGTGAAGCACCAAAATTACAGAAATTGGGAAATAAGCAGTAACTCCAAATCCTCCAGCCCTCCCTCTCCCAAAAAGCAAACAGATGAGCCAACAGACATTTTTAATTGAAACGTGTGGGAACAAATTACCTGACAATCCAAACAGAGGCGTCTGGAACCGGCGCTCGAGCTTCTCGTTCAGGAAATATTGAAGCGTCGTGACCTGACAGGTTCAGAACTCACCCATAAAGCTCCTGAAGTGAAAAATTAATCCGAAGTAACCTCTTTTTCTGCTTTCCAGAAGCAGATTGGCTTTTGATGAATGGTTATACATCCTCAATAGATCCCAGTCAACCGAGCCTGGCTCTTCCCCACTCCCTGGTGTGACTCCCCGGATCATCCCAGGGTTGGAATGTCAGCGGGGCTGGTCTGGGTGTTAGTGATGGCTTTGGATACCTGGAGCATTTCTATTTCTGCCTCCTCTCCTTTTGCTGTCCCTGTCAATCCACATCCATCATTCCTTCTTGCAGCACTGTTGCTACTGCCTTTTATCCCTCTGAATCTACCTCATGGGATTAGGCATGAGATGGAGGGTTGGAGCATATAATAGCAAGACTGTAATTACCTGATGAATACAGTGTAATTACACTGTGGTAAAGCTTTTGGATAACCTCACCACCTCCCACTAGTCCCCATAACCAGAATTTCTCTACATTTCCACTCTAAGGTTTCCTTCATCTCCACAATTGTGCCTTTGGCTTCCTGGTCACCATTGAAGGGTATTTTTAACATTTAGTGGCACCACTGGCTTTGCATTTACACTCCAATTAATTTGCAGCCGTGGAGCCTTGGAGTGGTACAAGTGGAGTGGAAATTACAGGTGCAGGAATTGTAGCTGGGGTGTAATCACACCATGACTGCTGGGCAGTCACATCCCTCGTGCTCTCAGAGCCATGTTAAAGTTCTGGTGAGACTTTGCTGGGATCTCTTGGCATGAGTTTGGTTGGGCAGAGGGATCGAAGCTGTTGCAGATCCCTCCATCCAGGTGCAATCAGGTTGGACCTTCTTGCCCTCTACAACTCCCTGACAGGAGGTTGGAGCCAGGTGGGAGTTGGCCTCTTATCCCATGTAACAAGTGACAAGAGGACAAGGCCTCAAGCTGTGCCAAGGGAGGTTCAGGTTAGACATCAGAAGGAGTTTTTTCATTGAAAGGATGGTCAGGCATTGGAGGTGGTGAAGTCCCCATCCCTGGAGGTGTCCAAGACATGACTGGACAGTGCTCTGGTCTAGCTGACATGGTGGTGATGGGTCACAGGCTAGAATCGATGCTCTTGGAGGTCTTTTCCAACTTTAATGATTCCGTGAAAACATCTTCAAATGAAACATCCTGTTTGCAGCCTTGAGCCCATCAGCCTGGGCTGGATGTGGTGTAGTGGCACCACTCAGCAAACTTCAGGTTCACTTTAGTGAGTGACCCAAAACTAATTAACCACCCTCCTTGCACATCTCCAAGCCCCTCACTCCATTTAAACCAGCCCAGCCATTTCCCTGCCTTTTGGAGCTGCTGTTTGGGATACACAGACAACAATTAGTAATATAATGGATTTTTATTATTATTAAGCTCCCAGTGCCTGTTTCCTTGTCAGTGTAACAGAGCTAATGAAATGTCCCCACTGCTCATGGGGCTTGGGAGGACAATTTGGGCTGGTTCTCTGCAGCATTTGGAAGAGGTGAAATGCTGGTGGTTGTTATTTACTACAGATCTGGTTTACTTAACATTGGGTTTATTGAGCCTGTCTCCCACTTGTAAATGCCTACCACAGCTCCCAGTGCTGCTCCCAGTGCCAGGGATCCTTCCTGTTGCTGCTGAGTTGCCAGCTGGACTTGTTGTGGACTCCAGCTCAGGACACTGGGCCAGGTTCATCCCTGGTGTAACATCATTGACTTTAATTAAGCTACGCCGGGGAGGAATTTGGCCCGTTCCATTTGCTTGCTGTGTGCCGGTGCCAAGAGAAAGGCAGGGCGGGTGCCAGGCTGTGACAGCCCCGTTTCAGTGTGGGACAAGTCCCTGCATCCCTGTCTGCTGTGGGGCAGCAGTGTCCACTGATGGGGAGAGAATGGGGACTCCAACAGCAAGCTTGTTGTAGGGCTTCACATCTCCTGGGGTTCCAGATTTCATCTCCCTGTCCTCTTCCCCTTTCCTGCCTGGAGGGAAAAAGGAAAAAAACACAATAGAGGAAAAAATGGGCAGTGGATGCTTAAATATCAGAAGGTCTGACTCAAAGCTGAAGAGCTGCTGCTCTCAAACCCTCTGGATCAGCCCCAGTTTGTTCCTTATGTGCTTGTAATTGGCACCAGAATATGTGCTAAGAAATAAAACCTCATTTCCCAAAGGCAAAGTTTAAACCTGGTTTACTCACATCCCTGTGCAGGGCAGTTCTGGGAGGCTCCTTCTCTCCTTAACCCATCCCTTGCAGGGCCCTGGGTACCACAGCCCCAGCACTGCCCAGGTGAGTGACAGCCTCTGTCACAGCATCACCTCGGTCACCTCTCCAGGCAGGCACTGGACCCCTCCAATATCTCAGATCCACTTCCCACACGCCTCCTGCACACTGGCCAGAGGCACTGCTTCCCAGGGAGAGAATTGAGCTGCCTGGTTCAAAGCAGAGGGAAAGTTTCTGTGCTGGCAGATCTGGGGCAAAGTTTTAAGAGTGTCTGTATTTTCTCCCGTTCCGTCTGAAGTGAGGCACATCCAAGGATGCAGCCCTTGGCTTTCATCCTCCTCACCACAGGCATTGGGAGCCACTCGCCTCTGAATCCTCTCTCCCGGTGTCAGATTTCCTGGGGTGTTTTAGAAAGTGGCTCTGGCTTTCTGAATGCAGGAGCATTCTAAAAAATATATATGTATAATTAAATGCAACAAAACTGCGGCTTTTAGTGCATCCCCCCATCTCAGTCTGCTGGGATGGGGTGGGTGCTGGGATGGGATGGGGTGGATGATAGCATGGGATTAAGTGGATTCTGTGGTGGGATGAGGTAGATGCTGTGATGGGATGAGGTGGGTGCTGTGGTGGGATGAGATAAGTGCTGGGATGGGATGTGGTCATGCTAGCATGAGGTGAGACAAGGTGCTGTGATGGGATGAGGTGGGTGTTTTGATGGGATGAGGTGGGTGCTGTGATGGAAGGAGGTGGGTACTGTGATGAAATGAGTGCTGTGTCAGGATGAGGTGGTGCTGTGATGGGACGAGGTGGGTGTTTTGATGGGTTGAGGTGGTGCTGTGGTGGGATGAGGTGGGAGCTGCTGGGTGCAGAGGGATATATCCACGGCTCAGACACACTCAGGTTTGCATCTCCCACCATCTCCTCTGCAGAGCTGCCACCCTGCTCCTTCTCAGCCTCTCTCCTCTGGGGGCTGTGAGATCCTTTTGTGCCCATGTCTGCACATCCCAGGTTATCTGAGGACACGGAGTGCAGGGAGCAGCAGGTTTGATGACAGCAGGGACACGCATGGAAAAGCTGTGGTGCAAACAGTTGGAAACTGATAACTAGCAATGATGCCTTTGCCAGGAGGGGAAAAAAAAAGACTGTAAATTCACTTTGTTTTGATATTCAAATACTCCTTTCCGTGTATGTGCTAATGGGTATGCTGGTGTTATGGCATTATTAGAACAAAATATTCAGATGATTCCTAACAGAATTTGTGTTTCACAAGCTACATGGAAATGTTGGCTTGGAAACAGGAGTAGTGTTAGGAGACTGTTCCTCCCAGGGGGTAATAATTGGCCTGAGCTGGTCTGCAAGGAGAGATTTGGAGTGTGGGATCCCGGTGACTTCTCCCAGGATGGGGCTCCAGAAATCCCGACTAGACAAAATCCCCTTCCCCAACATGGAAGGAGCACCTGAAATAAAGACCAGGAGGAGCCTCCAGCCCCTCCTGCTCTTGATCCCTCTTCCTCGTGCTACCCAGCTCTGTGGGATGTGCAAGGCTGTTTTGAAAGGACAGCTCTGCAAATGGCACAGCCGAACCTGGGTCAGCATCCCCCCAGGGCTCCTCCTGGCACTGTCGGCTCCGTGCCTGGATTCCTCAGCTGAGACCGGGTCGAGGCTCTTAGCTCTGCATTCCCACTGAAATGAGCAGCAAATCAATGCAGGCCTAATAAAAGATGATTGGGAATTGCTAATAGGAGCGTGGGAGGGCAGCCCTGCCTCCCGGAGCTGAAATGAGTATGGATTTTCTCGTGCCAGGGACTGTAAATGCTTCTGAATTCCCCAGGGAGCCCTGGATGCTCACCTTTTCCCTTCACCCTCCTTGTTCTCCTGAAGCCTTAAAAAAGGAGCCTGGTAAAGGCAATTAGTTGGGTTAATTAGCTGGCAGTGACAGGAAGGGCTCAGCTTGTTCTCACTGGGTGGAAGGAATGAGTTGGGACAGGGTGTGTGGAGGGGGCATGGAGCCCCTCAGGGCAGGGTTAGATGGGATACTGAGAAGAAATTCTTCCCTGTGAGGGTGGTGAGGCCCTGGCAGAGATTGTCCAGAGAAGCTGTGGCTGCCCCATCCCTGGAAGTGTCCAAGGCCAGGGTGGACAGGGCTCAGTGGAAGGTGTCCCTGCTGACAGCAAGGGGTTGGACTGAGATGAGCTTTAAGGTCCCTTCCAACCCAAACCACTCTGGGATCCTATGATAAAATCATCTGCCCTGCTCCTGCCCTGGCCAGAGTTTGGTCCCCATCCCTCAGTGGATGCAGGAGCACAAATGAGGTTGAGGAGTGGGAACAGAGTTTGGAAAGGCTGTCACTGCCTTGGTGTCAGGCTTCAATTCTGGCTCCTGATGGCAGCTCGCTCCAGACTTGCCTTATTTATGGACTCACATCTCCCTCACTCTTCTCCCTGCAGCAGCCACGGTCCCAGCACCCTGCAGTCCCCATCACTGATAGATCACTGTCGATAAACACACTCCTCTGCTCTGCGTTCAACAGCCAAACCCCTCCTGCCCTTCATGTTGGTGCTGCTGGGGGATGATGAATGAAATCTGAGTCGGTTTGATTCATACGAATTGTGTTCACCTTGCAGAACAGGCTGTCACCAAAAATAATAAACCTCCTTGTTTTAATGCCCGGAGAGGCTGTTGGACGAGCAGCAGGACGGGTTTAGATCCTCTTCCAAGGAAAAGGACGCTTTTGAGAAAGACAGATTGCAAGCCATGGGATGGCTGCACAAACGGTAAATAATAATTAGAGCCGTGTCTGGAGGCTGCGTGGGGAGCAGGGACCTGTCAGGATATGTGTGGCACTGGTGCTCTGGACAGGACAGTTCCTGACCCACAGCCAGTGAGCTCTAAATGATGTTGCCAAGAGCAGGGGGTTGGCAGCAAGGGGTGAAGTGACCTGTCCCTTGTCACCCAGGAGGAGAGGTGGCACAGCCGTGGGTGCTGTGTCTTCCTCGTTCCTGCAAGGGTGGTGACTAAGGGGGTTTAGCAGGAGGTGAAAAACCCTGCTGGGCAACTGTTTGCCCCTTGGTTTATGTAGTTTACCACTTGAACTTTTGTCATGCCAGACAAGTTCCTCAGGTTCAGATCAGCTTCCAGGAGGTTTATGCTTTGGAGTAAATGTGCCAGCACAATATCCAGTGAGGCTGTATCCTCATCTCCCTCCTTTTTGGGCAGCAGCTCAGGTCATGATGCCTGTCTCTGCCTGTCTCCTCCCCCTCCTTGGCCTCTCCCTTGGGGTGCTCTGCTTTCTCCTGCCTCGGGATGCAATTCCCAGAGCCCCATCCTCCTCTGTGCCCACGGCTTTGAGGCAAAAAGTCTTAATGGGGGGAAAAGTTAACCACGTTTATTGAACTGCAAAAAAGGTTGTTTTTATATCCCTTTATTGGAATATAAAGACAGCTTTTATAACCTTTTAAAGGGGCATAAAAGCAGCTTGGAGACTCAAAAGCTCGCTCCGGTGGAAGGCAGGGAAAGGGAAGGGAGGAGAGCAAACATCTGCCATGTTCTGAGGTTGGGAGTAGCCAAGGGGGTGGATGAGGTTGCTGGAACCCCAGGGCCAAGGTGGCTGTGCTGTCACCTCTCTCGGGGAGGTTTGGAGCCCTCATTGCTGTTAAGAGCCCTGGCTCTGGGCTTTGACACATGTTCTTCCTTTCCACAATTGCAAGGCCAGTTCCTCAGAGCCCTCCTGGGATGGGTAGGTGTTGTATTTAATGAGATAACCTCTTTTATTTCATTTTTCTCCCCGGTCTTCCATGAATAAATACTACTTTGGCCTCATTCCTTCTGGAGTGAAAGAGGAGGGAATCTGTAAAGGTCTGGCTTTGAGGCTGGAGGGAAAGTTTGCTCTGTGACTGCTCCAGCCCCTCCCTTGACACCCAACCTCATGAGTGGGACTGTGGGGCTCTGGTGTGGACCTGCTCCCAACCTCCTGTATTAACCAATGCCAATTAATGTTGGTTAATTTGAGATCTGGGGCTGGTCTGCTCATGGATGGCATATCCTCTGTCCCTGCACAGGGATGTGCTGCAATCCCTCTCCTCCATCACGGGGGATTTGCTGCCTCCTTGCCCATCTCAACCAGCTGCTGGTTGGGATGTGGTTGAAAGCAGCATCTTCAAATCCACAAGGAATCTCTTTCCACCTTTTCCAGAGCTCCTGGACAGTGTTCCGAAAGTATTTGCCATTTGCAGGTGGTTAGAGCCCAACCACCTCCTGCTGGCACCCTGCTCCCAGGATGAGCTGGATTTTCTCCATCCAGAGGGGGGAGATGTGGCTTTTTTTCCCCCTTGTTCCCACAGCGGTCTCTCTGCCACGACATTAGAAGAAGACAATGACCTTTCCACTGCTCTCCAGCTGCGGGGAGGGGAGAGCTGAGCCCCCGTGTGCAGCAGGGCACAGCTGGAATCCAGATAGGTCACGAGGCTCACTCATCCCCACACCATCTCCCAAAGAATCAGCTTCTGAGATAGTGTTGTAGAGCAGGAAAGGGGACAGGAACAGGAGCAGCTGCTTCTAATTTCACTTCATGGGAAGGGAGGTGATGCTGAGAGCCCCCCACATCCTCAGCACATATTTTTCATCATTATAGGCAGAAATGCCAGAGTGGTGACAGATATTAATGCAGTTCACACCGAGAGAAAATCTTCTTTCCATCAGACTCCATGTGCAGCAAGAGGGCAGTGCCATTTGCAGCCCTAGGGAGGATGTGTTTGAAAGGTGATGTGTTTTTCACCCAGGAAGTTTTATTCTGAGACCAAGTTCTGTTTGGAGAAAGGCACACCTGGAACCATCCCACTGGGGGCTGTGGGATCACTCCATGTCCACACCACGGACCTGGGGAAAGGTGCATTTTGCAGCAGTGCAGGGAATTACTCTGGATTTTGGTGTAGTTTAAATTCCCCTCAGCTGGCTCTGCTGTGGCTGTGTGTCACCACGTGGGTGCCATTGCCCCATGTGCCATTTTTGGTGGCCTGTGGTCCCATCCTGCCCAGGCCCACAATGATTCTGTGAGGTTTTTTGACTTATCCCACAGAGAACTGCACCTCCTTGCACCCCTCAGCCTCCTTTTATTTGCTTATCCCACTAAATATTCATCAGTAACATTTAAGACAAAGGAAAGAGATAATTACAAGGGGAGAGTTTTTTTGCAGTATTAAAGGTTAACAGAATTCTTGGCATTTGTGCCGTGTCGATCTCCATGTAATTATGCTCATTTCCCAGAATTCAGAGGCGACTGTGCCTGTTAACGCTCAAAGATGGTACCCCGGGAATTAAATTTATGAGATCATTTCTCAAAATCTCCAGATTCAAACCAAGCATCTTGCTTAATGGCATGACTATTATTAATATTATTCTTGGATGCAGAGAGCCGTGGGGGTCAGAGGACCAGTGGCAAAGCTCAGATTGATCCAGCAGTGAGCCTGGGTTTTTTTTCCCAAGGAATATACTTGAGCAATTTGGCAACTTCAGGGAAGCAGACTGGCAAAAGATGGATGCTGCAAAGGTGCTGTTTGAGGTGAAAAAGCTCCAAGCTCTGCCTGGTTTGTAGGGACTTTCTGGTAGGAAAGGGTTTATATTGGTGGAGAAACTGAGCTGGAAGGGAGTGACTGTGGTGATGGGCCAGCACCAGCCAGGCACATTTACCTTTTTGCTTTTCCTTGCAGTTTGGGATGTGTTGATACCCAGATGGGCTGGGAAAGGCTTGGCTTGGTGTGGGTTTTTTTGGACCATCCCAGGAAAAGGCACAGCTACTCTTGGAGCTGTTTCTCCAAAGGGTTAATCCAGCACAGAGCTCCCAAACTGTAGGCAGAGCCTCAGGGGGTAGAGCCTTGTATTTTCACATCTAAGGGAGCTGTGCTGGAGCTCCCAAATATCCCTGGTGGGATCTGAGCAGTGTCTGGCTTTACTTTTCAGCCTATTCAGCTTTTTCCCTTTTCATTTACTGCTGGATTGAATTGTAGAGCTCTGGGTTAATGTCACACACTTATCAAATGCTATTAGATGGTTAATGGCATGGTTTTATCCCACATCATCTTCTCTCCCTGGCACCTGCTCTGTGCTGATCAAACACTGCTGGATGCAAAGAGAGTGTATAGGATGTTTTTTTTGGGTGTTAATACAGCGACAAAACCTCAGAAGAAACAGATTTATGTAAAATCAATGTTGATTGGTACAAAGGATCAATCCCAGTTCATAATTCTCACTGTTCCAGCATGACTTGGTAGCTCCTCAATCATTTTTTAACTCTTTGCATAGGTATTCAATATTAAGACTGGATGCACAGAGATGTCGATTTTTAAATACGTGTATTGTGTTGGCTGGGCTTTTGGAAAAGGCCCAAACACTGAGGACTGTGGGAGAAAGGAGTAAATCCTGAAGGAAAAGTCAGGCCTTGAGGGCTGCTGTGCTTCCTCCTAATATTGTGTCCAAGCTACAGCACTGCCTGGTCCATCTGGAATGTGCAAAGAATCCCAGAATGGTTTGAGTTGGAAGGGAACTTAAAGGTCATCTCATTCCACCCCCTGCCATGGGCAGGGACACCTTCCACTATCCCAGGTTGCTCCAAGCCCTGTCCAAACTGGCCTTGGACACTGCCAGGGATGGACTGTTGAGCATCCTCGAGGATGCTGCTGTGTTTTAGGGCTGATTAGGGCTGGCAGTGCTGTGTCAGGTATTTTGGCTTTCCTTTTCCTCTGGTGGTACATTCTTGGGATGTTACAGGGAGATAAATCCTCTGATGGATTTGCAGCACCAGCTTGGCACAGATTTGCAACCTTTTTTACACCGGGTCCTCCAGCCCCTTTGGCTGAGACTTTGCAGCTCCCTGGAAGGAGTTAACTCGTGCTTGAAAATTCCTAAGTCCCCGAGCACGATGAGAGTCAGCGACAAACCCAAGCCCAGCAATTTTTTAAAGGGCAAACAAAATGTTCCTTTTTTACTGTGAGGCACTCGTGCAAAGTGCAGGGAAGTGCAGGGCAGCAGATCCCAGCGTGGCTTTAGGGGAAGACTCCCAAAAGCACATTTTATTGAAATTTAATAGGATGGTTACTCTAAGTTTATCTAAACTGCAGTTAAATATTAACAGCATCTCTAGTAGGGATTAATGGGGTCTTCGGCGTTGTTTTTAAACACTGTGAAGTGCTGGGAGCCACTGCTGCCTCCGGTGCGAGGGACTGAGGGCTGAGCGCCCATGAGGATGCTGCTTGCATTCCAAAAACTGCCCTAGAAACAGCCCTGAACAGGCAATTCCTCCAGCCCGGAGCGGGAATGCCTTTGGGGAGAGAAGGGCTCCAAATGGCTCCAGCCAAGTAAGGCTCTCAATCATTGTTTCTTAATTGGGGCCACCGCTAACGAGGGGATAAATGAGTCAGTGAGCGGAGCTGGAACCCGCGTCCTTTATGGCTTTGAATGGTTGTAGACGCGGAGGGCTCGGTAATTCAGGAAAAGCTCCCCCGGACTCGTGTGTCATTCACCTGACTAATGCCAAGAAAATTAAGCACTTTTTGTGCAACTCTGAGCTTATTGGAGTATAATGTGGTATGCGATAGCACGGCTGGGGTTATAAAATCGTGTTTTCATTTGGAAGGAACGGGAATGTCTCGAGCATAAATTATGTTTCTGATTGTATTTGGCCATTTCAGATTAAAAATAAATTTCCACTTTGGGCTTATAGATTGTCATCTATCAGCTTCCTGAAAAGGGAGAAAAGGAATTAAAAGAAAAATCTGGCTGTACAAATTGCCTTGCTATGACCTACTTATTGGAAGGAGGGTGTTTTTTTTGTTCTCCAAGAATGAAATCTATTGGCGTGGGGAGGTGTAGGATTGTAGGGATATAGGTTTTCAGGAAGGAATACAGACATGGCTGGATGGGAGGATCTTTAACTTGTACCTGCCAGCAGCTACAAGAGACATAGATGGTAGAATTGTGGTGGATATTTCTGAGAAAGCAGAAAAAACCTGCAACTCTCATGTTTTACCTGATAGAGGAACTCTAACTGCAAATTTGAGTCTGGTTATCAGCCTTTGGGACCACTCAGATCTGCAGATTAAGGCTTGGTTTTGCTGAAAGAGCCTGAGACTGGGGCAGTGCCTGCTGGAAATGTCCTTGCAGAAGGACTTGGGGTCCCTTGCAGCAATCCAAAATCCATGGTTGTTCCCTGTGGAACATTTTTGGGGCTGATTTGCTCTCTGCTCTGCCTGCAAGCCTCTCCCTCCCAGAGATGCTCCTTTGGGAAGTAACCCCCTGGTCCTTCCAACCCCTTCTCCATCCACGTTTTCCGCATCCTCCCTGCCAGCTCCCATCTCCCTGGGGGAAAATGCTTCCCTTGGCTCCATCCTCGCCGCTGCATCGCTTCCCACCCATCCATCCCCTTGCTGCTTCTGCCTCCCTGTTTGTGGTCTCTGCCAGGAGAGGGGGGCCTTTAGCCTTGCTGGGAAGGAGGAGGTTGAGGAGATGGATACGGAGATAAATATACACCTCGAGTGTGCCTGTGCTTTGCTGGTTCCATTTGTCTCCTGCCTGTTGCTCGCAGTGCAAAAAGAAAAAAAAAAAAAACAAAAAGAGACTTTTACCTAAGTAGGAAGAAAGGGAAGAGGCTGTTTGGTGCTCAGAAGGCTCAGCCCGTGTGCAGCAAACTCTGCTGCTGCTGTGGTCAAAACCGAGTGAAGGAAAAAAGATTCTCTCATCCCCAGAGAGGCTACAAAGCTCTCTTTCTCTCGCTGCTGAACCTTCACAGCTGGACTCAGTTGCTGGCTCCTCTGCTGCTGGAGCAACTGAATTATTTAAAGGAACCTTGATTTGGTTTTCTCTTTGCTGTTTTCCCGCGTTGTGTTTATTGTCTATAGATATTTTTATAGTCCGAAGCAATTACAGCTGTCAGGAAAGAGACGAGCTGTGACAGGCTGATTTATATGTACATTGTATGTATGCAAGAGAGGGAGGGAGGCCAGGGATTCTGCTGAGCTTTAGTATGCAGGAGCATGTTGGATGTAAATTCCTTGGGATTCTCAAACAATGCTGATGATGATCTAACAGTGGGCCAAATTCAGCCCTGAAACAGCTCGGCAGGTCGCATTTTGCCCCTACATCAAATCCTTTCAGTGTGGGGAGGTGGTTTTTTTCCTCATAATTTAAGATGCTCCTGGCGATCTGGGCCTGAATTCCGTGTTAAGAGGTTAACTGGCTGTGGTTATTGGAATCCCTCTGGTTTTGCTGACACAGGAAATGGTCTCAGCCCGTCCAAGGAGCGGCCTCACAAAGAGCAAGCTCTTGTGTGATGGTCCTGTAGGTATCACAGCGGGGTCCCCATCCTTCCAGGGATCTGGGATGCTGCAGCAATCAGCAGGAGTGGTGTGTTTTATTCTTTGCTGTCTTGTATATCCTGGTGCAACCCCACAACTCTGTACAAAGACTTCCACCCTGCCTCTGCTGGTCTCTCTTTATGTAGTGAGGTCTCAGAGACCCCTCCCATGTAATCTGTGGCCCCAAAGGATGTGTTGAATGCAGCGTTCACCCCTCCCCTGCCAGTTCAGCCAGCGGAGTTCACTGCAGTGATTAAACTCCTCCTGCCAAGAGCTGGGGAAAGCTGCTGTTTCCTCTGGGAAAACACAGGACTCGAGGTAGCACGTCCCACCAGCGCTAAATTCAAGGAGCAGAGAACCTTCAGACAAGGAAAAAGTGGAGAGACTTGCAGAGCAATCCCCTTCTCATATGACCCGTCAGCACACACAATAGTAATAAAGCTTTATTTGATGGAGTGTTTCCTCTGCCCGGCACAGCTCATAATGTTTTAGAGATTAAATAGCACAGTTAGTGAATTAAGCAGTAGTTTACAGGGATTCGGAGACTCCAGGGATTAGTAACGGGCTATGGATCCTTTCACATCTAGGTCACCGTTTGAATCCAGCTCAGGTTGGCAGCAAACTCAAAAACAACAACAAAAAAAAAAGCCCCACATTGCTGCCGTGTAAAAGCTGCAGAGCACACAGTAGGGAATGGAGGGAGGATTTTTGGATAAGGCAAAGCAGAGAAGTCACTGGGGACACCAAGTCCAGGTGGCCTATTGTCCCCCAAGGCTGGACTGCTGGAGCTGAGGGTGTTTGAGGGGTGCAGCACCCCAAAACTGGCTCCAATGGGCTCCAGGACTCTGTGCTCTGAGGATGCTCCCCGGCACCTTTTTACCAGCATGGAACTGTGCCTGGAAATATTAATGTGTTTAGCCACTAGTGGAGGGAAGGAGGAATTACTCGGCATAAGCAAATGTGATATTTGTTAAATTATGAGCTGATAAAAAGTACGCGGGGACCGTGCTGGCGGCTGGGGAGGAATTTGCCACTTAAGCTCACGCTGTGTCTTCGAGGTGCAGGGGACCAGGAGGACATGCTCCTGCCTCTCCTCATCATCGCTTGGCTTGGGGGAGGAAGGGGGGATATCCCGTGCCTCAGTTTCCCCTCCTGCACAGTGGCTTTGCCGCCTGGGAGGGGGAAGGTGCAGAGGTAGAGGAGGGCAAATGGGAGAGGACTGCGGGGTGCAGGTAAGAGCGGGGGGTGAGAGAGAGGAGAAAGGGGGGTGGTCTCGACATCCC
>WEIV01010205.1:212842-252433 GCA_013390005.1 Calyptomena viridis | reverse complement strand
GGGCTCCGGCAGCCTGACAGCCCCGCGTTCTGCATCCCGCCGTCCTCTCGTCTCCAGCCTGCCTCCCGGCATCCTGCATCCCGCCTGGATCAGCCCCCCGACAGCGGAGCGGGAGGAGAGGAGCTGCTGGGCATCCCGGAGGCTTTTGCTCGCTGTGCCTTCTTGCGCCTGGACACCTTTGCTAACTCGTCTCGGGGGTGTTTTTTGGGGGGTTTTGCTGTTTTTTGGACTGCCCCCGCCTCGGGACAAGCGTGCGAGAGTGGGGTGCAGCCGGGCCCCCCCGGCGCCTCCTCGCCCAAGTGAGCCTCGGACTGCTGCCCGAAGAACCGGCTCGCCCAGCACCTTTGCCACTTCTCCTCCTCCTCTTCCTCCTCCTCCCCCCGGCCCTCCCGTCCTCCTCCCTCGCCCGAGGACAGCGGGACTCCCTCCGATGCCGCTCGGCAGGCTCAGCGCTCGCAGCCAGCCTTGCCGGGGGCTCTCCTGATCTCCGTGGAGCTCCGCAGCGCTCGCCCCGGTGGTTTTGCTCCCCCCCATCCCTCCTCTCCACCCACCCCTTCCCCCTTTTCGCCTTGTCGGGTGTGTTTTTTGCCTGTTGGAAAAGTCCCCGCTGCCCAGGATGGGGGTCGGTGGGTGCTTAGCCCTGCCCTGGAGGTGCCTGGTCGTCCTCTGTCTCAGGCTGCTCTTCCTTGTGCCCGCAGGAGTGCCCGTGCGCAGCGGAGATGCCACCTTCCCCAAAGCCATGGACAACGTGACAGTGCGGCAAGGGGAGAGCGCCACGCTCAGGTAGGAGCAGCTGGATTTGGGCCTTGGGGGGCTCGGGGGGTCCTGGTTGCGTGGTGACTTTGGGAACGTGGCTCTGCTTCCCCAAGGGGGATGCATTGTGTTGGCTGGTGATACAGTGAACCGAGAGACTGGAGTGCCAGGGAACTGGGCTTGGGCTCAGCCCCCCATGAGTTTTCTCCAGGAAAGTTAGTAGAAGATAAAATAAAGGGAGTGTGATTCTCTATTGGCCCCCTGCCCCACGGCGGTGCGAGGCAGGGGCTCAATTCCTGCTGTTGGAATCATGCTTTGGGCGCTTTGGTGGCGTTCGGTGCGGACAAATCCTGGGTTCAGGGGTGCAGCACTGGGGGTGCCTTCATGTGTGTCAGACCACCCCAGCCGGGGGAAAGGGAGACCTGCTGACCCCCCCAGTGCGATTCTGTGCCTTTTCCTCATGTCCAGACCTGCTGGGATAGGGAAGTGCAGGATGGGACTGGCTCCAGGCAGGTGGATGCTCCGCTCCTTAAAAATCCCTTTGCTCCAGAGACAGGGAATTTACCTTTAACTCCTTGGGGAGGGGGAGATGTGGGGATGGACATTGCACTGGGGTCCTGTCGCCTGTAGCAGCAATCCAGGAGCTGCAGGGGCTGCCAAAGAATCCGTAATTTTGATCAGCACAACTTCTGGGACATCTTATGCCCAGACACTCATCTCTGTCCTCGCAGCAGATGGGCGCAGTCATCCCGGAGGACGTTTGATAGGGACATTAAAAATCAAAAGGCAGGTTTTAATTGCAGCGCTGGGAAGCGACGCTTACAACTCCGGGAGTGACTTCCCTCCTCTGTAGCGTTGCATAGGTGACACCAACATCTGCGGGACCAGCTGGGTGTGTGCGGTGACACCGTGCTCCTGCTTTACACCAGCCAGTGGAGGAGGGCTAAGCCAGGGAAGGAAAAAAGCCTCAGGAGGAGTTTCAGCAGGAATTTTCCTGCAACTCGGTTGCAGCTAAATCTCTCGTCCCCCCCCTGCAGCCTTTGCGTGTTCCTGGGAAGGGAGGGAGATGCGTTGTGGCCGTTCCTCTGGATTTGTCTTGCGTCATGGCACGACTGGGCAAAGAGGCTGGAAAACGGGTGGCCGAGGGTGGAGGACAGAGTGTCTTGCTTAGGAATTTGCCTCGCTGAGCTCGGCTTAAAAAAAGTAGTAGCTCCTTTTCTTTTCTGAATCACTGTGTTCTCCCAAGCGCTGAAGATCCTACAGATGCTGCCGTGGGGTGTCAAAGAGGGAGGGGTTTGTAACTGGGGGTCTGGGCAGCAAAACACATGGTGGGGGTGACAGCAGTGGAGTGGGTGCTCTGCAGATTTACTGGAAAAGGCTCTGGTGGGGGTCTGCACAGGGTTTTGGGCACAGATTGAGGATCTCAGTCCACACCACGGATCGAGGTGTGCTGCCCTGGCGCTGGGTGGTCACCCGGTGTTGGTGGAGAACAAAGGGAACCTGGGGTGAGTCAGCAGGAGGGATTCTTTCCTTCTGTCTGGGAGGTTTGATGGGAAGGGGGACAAACCCTGCCCCTGGCAGGTGTTGGCTCTGGGAAAGGAGGGAGAGCAGTGATGTGTCATCACCCCAGAGCTGCCATAGGCACATCCTAGTTCAGGTGGGGAGCTGGTCTGGTGGCAGGGGATGTCTGTGTCCCTTGGCAGGTGCCTCATCCATACAAACCCCAGGAGACTGGCATGTGGGCTTTGAGGTGTGCAGGTTGTGCAGAAGCCATTCCCACTGTGCAGGTGATATTCCTGCTGTCCTGCCCTAGAGCAGGAATTGCTCTTGGAAATTAATGGCTTACTGCTGCCGCTGGCTCGGCACCGCTTTGGTGATGGAGAGGTGGAGAAATGTGTTTTTCCTTGGAGGGCACTGCATTGGTGACAGAGAGGCAGAGGAGTGTATTTCACTTTGGAATTTTTAGGTGTTTTCCTGCTGTTTTGAGGTGGGAGCTGTTATCCCCATGGGCAATGGGATGTTGCTGCATTCTCTGGTCAGTCCCAGTTGTGCTGTGCTGTGGCAGGAGATGGGAGAAGAGCATGTGAAAACCAGAGGAGGAAATCAAGGAGGAATGAATCTTCCTGCCTGCTCCCCTCCCAGGCCGGCACACCCATCGATCTGTTGTGGAGGAGTTAACTTGTGCAGAATAGCAATGCTGCTACAAAGGCTTCAGCAGACCCCAACCATGCTCCCAGACACCTCCTGCCCAGCCCTGTGCAGGTGGCAGTCAGGGAAGGAAAAAAAAAATGAGGTCTAATCCAATCCCACTCATATCCAGGCAAGGTGGGAGGACTGGGAGTTGCAGCCAAGAATTTGGAAGGAGAGATATTTCTAGAGGTCCCTTCTTGTTTGGTCACAGATGACAAAAGGGAGAGCGAGCTGAAAACTCAGCAGCAGAAGTTGCTGTTTCTCTGAAGCGCTTAGGAAGTCCTATCCCCTCTTCTTCCTAAGGGAGAGGGCTTGGCTGTTGGAAATAGGTTATTTTATCAGGGTGGCAGGTGCTGAGGAGCCCAAGCTGCTGTGGAGCAGTGGTGCCCTGCCAAAAGATTCTTTTCAGCTCTGCCCCTCCAAGCAGAGAAATTCAGTGCTGGAAAAGAAGCTCAATTTTAGGCTGCAAGGAGACTTTTCTGATGTAAAGGGCACAGGCTTTGCTCTGTGCAATCTACTGTAGGGAATCAGTTTAGGACCAGAGATGTTGAGATAATTCCTTCTGTCTCATGATGTGTCTGCTGGAGGGTACAGACATGTCTTTGGTACAAGCACTTTACGTCACTGTATTAAATCTAGGTTTAGGTGTTGGGTTAGAGCTACTGCATGGAATAAGAGGGATAGGATTTGCTCCTGGACACAGGAAAACCTGTGGGAATAGAAAAAGCATTGGGTCCAACAGCTTAGTGTTTTTACTGATGGGTGTGTTGGTCCCTGATCTTGGGGTTACACTGAGGGCTTGCGTGCATGTGAAGGTCAGAACTTTCTGTCCTGCTGGATCTCACAAGGCCACACCGTGAGGATGAGACTGGTCTTCATCCCTTCCCGCCATGTCCAGACAGCATCTGCCCACCAATAGCAAGCAATTTGTTCTGGAGAAGACCCATCCTGAGCTTCCATCCAGTGCTTGAACTGAGTCCAGGCATTGCTGAGACCTTTGGAGCAGCTCTCTCGGCACCAAAACAAATGGCTTGATTATGATTTCACTTTAATTGGCTTCAGTCAGTGCTTTCCACGGTGAGACTCTGACGTTCCCATCAGCAGCACAGGCGCCTGCGTGGTGCCTCCCTGAATTCACTGGTGCCCCCCCCAAATTCACCAGTTCCCCAGGCATTTGGTGAGCAGATCTGGCTGCAGGGTGAGGGCCACTTTCACAGGCTCCTCTGTACATCTCCTCTGGTTTTCTTGGCAGGGTGATGCAATGCCTTCATTTGTCCCCCAGCTTTGATTCCAACACTAAAAGTCAAATCTGAGTTAAACATGAGTCAAAGCTTTTTTTAACCCTGATGTTTCCCGTGGTTTCCACTCAGGCTTTGAAAAGGGCTGTGTGCTTCACCACTGAGCTCTGCCATGGTTTACCTAATCCTGCTTTGCAAATTTATTTGGCCCCTGTTGTGCGCTTGAAATAATTTTGAGAAATGATAACTTGGCTGCAAAACAAAATCAAGCATGTTTGTTTGATGGGTGCAAACAGAAAGTGCTTGTTTGCTAAGCAGAAAAGAGTATTTTTCAGAGATGGTCGGTTTTCTGTGACTCTTTGCTGCCCCAGGTTTCCCTCTTTATTCACAGGAATTCTCCTTTTTGTAGTTTCATTGTGTAGTAGAAAAATAGGGATGGTCTCCAGTGGATAAGTGTGATATGTGTCCCAGCACCTGGGTCCTGGGGGAGCCTCTGTGTCTCCCCCCACACCGGGGCAGTGTTGCTCCTGCCAGGGCTTGAGTGAGGGTGATTCTCTGCTGAGGTTTCTGGCAACTGCCTTTGTGGTTTGCAGTCAATGAGAGCAGAAATCCTGTGGGCCGGGCAGGGGAACCCGCTGCAGACTCTGTTCCCAGGAAAGCTGTGCTTGCCATCCCTGTAGCCTTGAGCTGAGTCATGGGGGCTCACAGGGCACTGGGCTGGGCTCCTGGCGTGAGTAAGACCAGCTGGACAGGGCAGAGGTTGTTCATGAAAGGGTGCAGCCCTGATTGCCAAACCTCCTTTGGTGGCTGCACAGTTCTGTGGCTGTTTTGCTCCAGGCTCCCACTCCCACTTTGAGCTGCAATAACCTCACTGAGGGAGTGTTGCTTGTCCACCCTGTCCCACTCACCAGCACCTCAGAGAACACCCCAAGTTTTGTATTCCCATCTCCTGCCCTCCCTGGCCAACTCCCCCATCCTTGCACAACCATCAGATTATTACTGGATCAATGCTCATCTCCCTCTCCAGGGCTCAGACCTGTAACACAGGAAAGTCATCTCATTCCAATGGTCTCCAAGTCCAGTGTCTGGTAGTTTTCACCCTGCTGCAATGGTCTTGGACACTGAAGCTCCTGGTTGCTTCACTGCTCACTTCCCAGTTCCCTGCCTGTTTCCCAAGTCTGCACTGGGGGGATGTAGCTCAAGCTTACAGGCTGCAGAGGCCAAGGTGTAGTACTTTTGGGTTTTCTCAAGAAAAACCCGAGTGCCTGGGCTGGAATGGGAGCATTCCCCAGCAGTCCTGTGATTCATGTCTTTAAAATTAAAGTTTATTCCCCTGACTCCTTCAGTCTCCAGCACACTTGCCTTTCTCCTCCAAACCTCTCCTTTTTGTCCTGAGGGTGAGGGAATAAATTTAAGGCTCCTATGCATGGTGCCACTTCACCTCTGCCATTCTCCTCTTCCCATTGTTGCTGGGTCCTCCTTTCTGGCCAGGCTTTTCCTCCCCCATTCCGGGGGATGCTCCATTGGAGGGAATGCAGGAGCCCCACGTGCTGCGCTCGCGGCGGTTTGTGGCTCACGAGCCGATTGCTTTGCTGGTGATGGCATGTTTTTGAAAGAGGAGTTTATTACTAAAGTGACATGTCAGCAAATCTCTGCCACCTCTCTCCCATCTCGGAGATGGAATCAGCTTAAAGTGGGGGGAAAAAAAATTGTCATATGCATGGATTATTCTTTTTTTTTTTTTTTTTCCCCGAGTGCAATTTCCATCTGAGATGAGACGAGCTCCTGATTGCTGTGCCAGAAGAGGGTTTCCCTTTATAGCTCTCCTGGTAGAGCTGCTGCCTCTTGTTCACTGGAATTGGCTGGGCTGGGGTCTCCTAGGGGACAAACATGCTTTTCTGGAGCTGTCATTTCCATCCTGGGTTGAACATCTCCGGTCTATCAGCTCTGGAAAGATTTAAGTCAAACAGACTTGTACCCCACTCCTCTGGGATGGGAAGGGATGGGAAGGGAGCTTAGCAGCCTCTCAAGTGACAGCTGGCCAGGGGTGGTTTGCTGAGGTGGTGTTTTCTAGTGGTTAAGGCAGGGTTAGGAAAAGGATGTTCAGTTCTTAGCTGTGCTGTCAGCTCCTCGTGTGATGCTGGGTGCCCTCCCAGGTCCTATAAATGTCTTGATTCGTGTATGGCAATTGCAGCACTTCCGTTCTCTGGCTCCATGAGTCATCTGCTTGCCTTGCAGTCTTTTTGCGGCAGGATGCTTCCCTCTGGAAGAGAAATGCTAAGAGTGTCCTCCTGGAGGGCACCAGAGGTGTCCACCCATGTCCTGCCATTTTCTGAGGTTTGAAGATGCTCCTGGGAGCAGTTTTCAGTTGGATGTGCCAGGGAACTGTCCCTTTGGGGGTACATGATGTGTGATTGAGGTGTTGCAGAGCTGCTTGGTGGGTGGATGATTAGATAGGAGCTGAAGAAAAATCAGGGTTATTGGGACCAGAGAAAAGTACTTATAGCCCCAAACTCTGCTGAGAAGCTGCCTCCCCATACCCATGAGCTAATCTAAGGACTTGTGGGTGCCAGTCCGAGGGATGGCACCTGGCCTTGTCTCTAGCCCTTGGCCATCCTGATGTGCTGTTCCTGCTCCACCCTGGCAGAGTCTTTTGGGCCACCAGCACAGCACTGCTGGCATTGCACATCATGAACTGGCAGCTCTGTGTGTGTGTTGACTGGAGGTGGGTTGAGGATGTGGGTCATCAACTTGCCCAAGTTGTTGTTACTTCCAGTGGCTTCACTGGAGTTACTCCAACTTCTGCTGTTGGAAAAATTCTCCTCTTAACCAAACAGAGTTGTTTTTCCTCTCCCCAGACCCATCAAAACCTGCCACTCTGAGCTCAGACACCCTTATTTTCCTTCAGGAGGAAAGAGGAGAAAGTCAAGAAGGAACTAATCTATGACCACATCGGTGGGAAGCCCAGGCTAATAGAAATGTAATGAGAATCCAGAGCCAAACAAACAGGCAAATGGGGAAAACACAATCCCATGTAATAGAGATTTACACCAACAAAGGGGCTGATCCAGCACTCATTAATGCCACCACAAGTCTTTATCCCAACTGTAATGGACTGTGGATCAGGTTGGAAGGCAGCGTTTCAGTCTTGTTACAGTATACAAACTGTGAACGGGTTGTGTGTGGAATAGCAATGTGGAATTCCTTCTCCTAAGGATTTGCTCGTTGTTGCATGCGGCACCTTTGCAAAGCAAATGGGAAATACCTTCTGCTCTCCTTTGGTTTAGTTTTTGGAGGTGCAAGGCTGTGAAGGAGCCAAGTCTGAGGCTTGGGCTTGGCTGTCTGGATGCTGCGGCGTCTGCTGAACCGCCAACTATGCCTTAATCATGAGTATATTAAAAATCATGGTTAAAATAAGGATTCTTCAGCTGGTGGGGAGCAGTGTTGGCTGTCACCAGCTCAGTCACGCTGGGAAACAGTCCTTAGTTTATATGCAAAGAGAGGAGGCAGATGGGTGGGTATGGAAAAGCTGAAGGCAAACTTGACTTTGCAGCTGGGTTTTCCCCCGGAAAAACCAGTGTCAAGGAGATGGAGGCAAGGTCTGGAGATCTGGGCCTGGCCTGGAGGTGGGAACACCTTTGGGGAGAGTGCTGAATAGGAAAGGACACCAAGGGTCAAACAGGAGATGAGCGAGTCCAGCTCTGCATGTCAATGAGGACAGAGTAAATAAGGGATAAAACCACCTTCCAACAGGAGCAGCTGGTGAAATATCACAGGGTTTTTTTTCCCAGAGATGGGAGATTTTGACCGGCACTGTGCCTGCAACCATAAATGGCTCTGACACCTGTGTCTGTTTTATCAGACACATGCAGAGCCCCGGCCATGATCCAAACATTCATTACTTGGGATTTTTTAGTCCTTTTTTTTTTCTTTTTTTTTCTTGGTGGGATCATTATTTTCCCAGCTTCACATCCTCAGTTCAGCAAAAGCAGCATGTTTTTCAGGCTCATGGTTTTTACACATCTCTAATAAGAAGCATGAGAGGAAGCTGTTGAGAAAAGCAATTCTCAGAGATATGAGAGGAGAGCAGGGCAGCTCCAGGCTTAGAGACACTTCCAAATCTCAGGATACTTTGGGCCTACAGATAGACACAGCATTGATATTTGAAGGTCTATTTGAGTTCTTAGTCCTCCAAATTCAGTCAATTACATGTGTAGGGCTTTATTCCTGAAAATAACCTTAAAAATATAAAGATAACCTTAATCGTCTTGCATCTCTTTTCCTATCTTCAGTAGAAAGCTCTTGATTAGTTCAAAGGGTGAAAATTCAAGGACATATTTTCCAAGTCCCTTTCTTCCATTGCAGTTCAATGGGAGTTGAGAGAGCACCTGCTTCTACTTTTTTTTCAAGAAAACTTGGACTTGTATAATTCCTTACATAGGAAAATACTTTTTCTTTTTAAATTTCAAACTCAACATATTTTTATTAAACAATCCATTTCTTACTTGTGTACCTTGACTGGAAAGGATTTGGCTTAGAATTCCCTTGTTGGGAAAAGGGCAGGTTTGGGTTTGCTTGGAAAAATAGTATTTCTTTCTTTGCTTTTATCTGAGTTTATGAGTTCAATGAAGCATCTTGACAAGTGTTACAGGAAGTTCTCTGATTAAGCTAAAGAGAGATTTTGGGTTTAAAAGTGTCTTATAGGAAATGGTGAGATTTTGATTTCATTCACTCTCAAAGGGAAGGATTTCTGGACACACAGAGTTTCCCTTTAGCTGAAAATAAATCTTCCTCTGCTCACCTCTGAACTGCTTTTCCTTTTGGGAGTCAATTTTTCCATCATACTTTATCCCTCCTGTTGCCTTTTACTACTGGGGGGAGCTGTTCTGCTTTGAATCAGACAGAGTTTATACTGAATGATGTTTTCCAAGGCCAAATTTCCAGCTGGCCAAGGCACGTCGTGACCCTGTTTGCTCAGCAAACTTGCACAGTGTGGGAGTCAGGGCAAAACGTGGCAGCATTGGGAGAGAGCAGTTTGGAGGTGCCCTGATGGTGTGTGTGTCAATGATGTGATTTAGTCCTCTACAAACACAAGGACACAAAGGTATCTGTTGGTCTTGGCTTGTGCACTCATGAAATTAAAACTTCTCCCCTCTCTTGCATTCTGTGACAGGGTAGGACATGGGGGTCGGTCTCTTTTCCCAAGTGTAACAAGTGATAGGACAAGAGGAAACAACCTCAAGTTGCACCAGGGCAGGTTTAGATTGGATATTAGGAAATATTTCTACACCAAAAGTGCTGTCAAGCACTGGCACAGACTGCCAGGGCAGTGGAGTCACTGTCCCTGGAGGATCTAAAATGTGGCACTTGGGGACACCTTGGCAGTTCTGGAGGAGTGGTTGGAGTCAATGACCTTGGAGGCCTTTTCCAACCTAAACAATTCTGTGGTCAGAAGGTCAAATCCCATCCTGTGTTGTTATTGCTTCATCGTGGAGGTTGTTGGTTGATGGAAACGCCTTCACTGGTGCGTGTCAGCTGGGCTCCTAAATTTCTCTGGTTGTCCTTGTCTCCCAGAGGGTGGCAGCTGCAATTTCCTTGCTGGTTCCAAGCCAGCAGCGTGCAGACTGTTGACTTTGTTTACCAGACGTAAGGCCTTCACCTCAGACACCTCTGTGAGTCTGAAAACAGCACACCAGACAATTTTGGCCACTCAGATGTCCATTTGGTGACCTCCATCCATTCAAGTGGCACTGCCCAAAGTAGTGTAAACTACTGAAGTTCTTCAGTCAAGGACTGAAGGGATCACAGGGTGATAAACATCCTCTTGGTCCTTCATGAAAAGACTGAAGGCTTGATGACAAGGCATCACATGGAGGAACTTCACTCACCTTGAGGGAATCAAGGGCTGGTGGGAATTGCAGGATGATTCCCTTGCAGGTTTGGTGGGAAAGGAAGGAGACAAGGCACAGGTGATGCCCTGAGCACAAGGGCTTTGCCACCCACAGTGGAAAGGGAGGCTGAGCTCCTGCTGAGAGGCACCACAGGGCTGCTGGATGGGCACGATGGGGAGATGTCAACTCTTCCTCTCAGCTTCCCTCTGCAGCGCCAACTGTCAGTAATTTAACTAACGTTTTGTAAATAAATGTGGCACTCGGACAGCTGTCACCATGCCTGTTAGAAACACTCCCTTTGTCACTAAAAGCTGGCAGTACCGCTCCGTTTCCCCTGCAAATGCAGCTCCCACTGCCAGTTAGCTCCCAACGCCAGGGCTGTCAAGGAATCACATGCCGGGTGGTGGCCGGGAGACCGCGGCTTCGCACAGGGAGCCCAGCGAGGCAGTGCCAGGGCCTGGTGCGACGGCAGCTTTTGCTTCTCAAAAATAAATAAATGGCCTGAGCAGCGAGCAAGAAAATCCATCCGAGTGTGGCCGCAGGGCTGGTGGGTTCCCAGCCAGGAGCCCGGGCAGTCCAGCTGCAGTGCCGGTGGTGGAACTGGTTCTGCTGCCATCTCATCACAGCTCCGTGGGAAGCACAGAGAGGATGAGATGGGGAGCTCAGCCAGAGGCAGGATTTGATGTGCCAAGGGAGCGATTTGGCACCAGGACCGCCAATGCTTTTCACTTTGAGCAACCTGGTCTAGTGGAAAGTGTCCCTGCCCATGGCAGGGGGGTGGGAAGAGATGAGCTTTAAGGTCCTTTCTGACCCAAACCGTTCTGGGATTCTGTGAAGAATGGGCTCCTTGCTTATCAGGCTTTGGGTTTGGTAAATTTGGTGTCTCTGGGACTAGGTTGGATCTGGGTGGTGAGATCTGCCCTCTGCCCATAGGTCTTGCTCAGCACATTTGTCCTATTAGGAGCGTATTTCACACCTTCAGGCAGTCTGGATGCTTCTCCTCCTAATGAAGAGGACTGGAACTGGTTGCCCAGAGAAGCTGTGGCTGCCCCATCCCTGGAAGTGTCCAAGGCCAGGTTGGACAGGGCTCAGAGCAACCTGGGCTAGTGGAAGGTGTCCCTGCCCATGGCAGGGGGTGTAATGACATGATCTTTAAGGTCCCTTCCAACCTAAACCATTCCATGATTCTATTAACCTGGGGAAGGGATGCTGTTGCCTTTTTCCACGCTGGGAACTCTTGATCCTGTGCTGCTTTTCTCCTTTCATCTTCCAGGGTCCCTCACAGCTCTGAACTGTTTTTTCTCTCCCAGTATGGAGTGGTTTAGCTCCCAGCAGTAGCACCAGTAGCCTGGCCGTGCTGCAGCACCGTGTGATGCAGGCACTGTAGAAATCAGCACATGACATCTCTCTCTCTCTAAGCTGCTGTAAAATTAGCTTCATCTCAAGTGGCAGAAAATGATCATATCCTCGCTTGAGGGCGATGAAGAATATTCCTGAGTCACTGCTAGTGATGAAACAGGCAGAAAATCCAGAGTGATCCACAGCTGCCCACTCAGTTCTAATCGCTGAGGCCATTTGCTGCTGCAGAGCCTTAGGATGCAGCTTCCTCCTCCTCTCCCTCCCTTTCATCCATCACTCCCCACAGTGGCTGGGGCTGCAGATCCCAGCAGGAGCAGAGCAATTTCCCGTCCCACCAGCGAGGCTGCAGGCTGTGAGCATCTCATCCTACTTCCCTGTTCCCCCGAGAGGAGAGGAGGGGGTCAAAGCTTCCTTTTCTTAAAGGAATCAGAGGAAAAAAGATGGAGCTTACCTCCTCAGGTCTCCTCCTTCCTCACTGTGACCCTGCAGCCTGGGAAAAACTCTTCTCTGAGCTCGTCCTACTCTCCACAAATTTTCGCTGCTGCCTCCAAAGCAGCTGCTCTGCCCACAAGGATATTTCCTTTTTGTCTTTCTCCACCATCAGCTTTAGCTCAAAGCCATCTCCCTGGATTTTTATGTCTTGGATAAAGCCACCTTCTTCCCTAGAACTGCCAACTCAGTGCTTGGGAAGCTCCTTGCCAAATTTGCTGGTGACTAAGGCCAAGAAAACCCTTCAAAAGAGGGATGATCAGAAGCAAAGTACTGTAATCCTTCCCTTCCTTGCATGTGCTCCCTGGTAGTGTGCTAATGCCAAGGACTCCTTGAAGGATGTTTCCTGCAAACCCTGCCCTGCCAGCTCCCCTAAATTCAGATGGAAGCCCCTCCACACTATGGGGGCAGGTTAAAGGGTCTGTCAAACCCTGGCAAGGTTCACACGAGTCCTTCAGCTTGGGAATCACATCCTTCTGCTTTTCCATGTGGCTCAATCGCCTTGTTCAGCAGCGTTTAGAGGGAAAACCGCAGCAATCCTCCACTTTATGCAGGTGTTTGAAGGAACACTCTTTTCTCCAGTCAGGGCTTGTCAGTATTTATCCCTTAACCTGGTTTTCAGATGTTCTCTATCCTGCAGATTTGCTGGGATATGCTATTCACACAAAACTCTCCTGGTGTCAGACTTTTGCTAGGATCGCTTCATCGCTCCCACCAGCCTTGGAATAAGCAGCACTGGCAGCAGAACAGGGATAAATGTGTCAGAGCAGGGCTTTTGCCAGTGTAAAACAAAAATATTACCCAAGCTCACTCCACTCCGGTGGAAATTGCTGCACCAGTGCGTCTTTTTCACACTGCTCGACCAAATCCAGGCAAGTTTCCGTGAATTTTTTCCATAATCCCAAACAGCTTTGCACGCTGGGCAGTTATTTGTCAGCACAAGCAGGTGCAGAGCTGCAGGACATGGGCTGAGCATCTCTGAGCTGAGCTTTGGTGGTTATTCCAGCGTACAGACACTTTATCCTCCCGTCAGGCAGCACCATCAGCACTTCTCAGCTTCATTTCCTGTTTTCCTCATTGTTTTCCCCCAAACCAGGGGCTGGATGGTGCATTTTGGGTTGGGCTCAGCAGGAAAGCAGGAGGGCAGTATTGAAATGAATATGGGGTGGGGATTTGGGGGAGTTGAGTGTTACAACAAACCACCCCCTGTGCACAGTTCATTCTGCACGTGTCAGCTGTTGTCACCCACAGAGACCAAATTTGTGTGTGTATATCATAGAAACCAGAGAGACTTGGGTTGAAAGGGACCTTAAAGATAATCTAATTCTAACCCTCAAGAGGTATATAAAAATACTTGGGTTGAAAGGTTAAAAAAATATGTATTTTGAGTTGGAAGGGATCTTAAAGATCATCTAGCTCTAACCCCCAAAATATATATGAACACATATATTTATATGTTAAAATATGTCTATATTTTATTATATTTTATTTTATTTATAGAATATATTTTATTTTAATACAAATATATATGTATTTATATACCTTGTGAGCAAAAATACAGTTGGGGAGGAGTAATTCATGCAGACACCTGTGGAGAGAGGCAGGATACAGGGATAAATCCAAGGGAGATAGAGCAGATGGCAAACTCGAATGCCACAGCTGTACCCTGGAAAAGCGTTTCCTTGGAAAAGAAGCACTGGGGGCTCCTTTTGGGAGAGGTGAGGGGACAAGCCCGTTGGTAAATGCTCTAATCTTTTCTCCTGGTGGTGCCAACTGCTGCTTGTTTCTCCTGCTGTGAGTCTGAAACCACCCCACTAACCTCTGGCAAAATCGGCAATAATGAGGATGGAAGGCTGACTTTGTTTGTGGTATAAGTTATTTAGTTTTTCCTGGCTTGGGAAGGAAGAAATAAAGTTGGATTTCAAGTGGGGTTGTTGCAGTAATGGAGGGAAATGAGAAATGCTCTTCAGCTGCCTCTCCTTCCTCATGTCCCCATAAATAACCCTCCTCACTCAGAGATGGCTCATCTCTTATGTAGAGGAGAGAGATAGGGTTGGGTTGTTATTTGTCTGTAGTGGTTGGAGGGCTCCTTTCCTTTCCTGCCTGCACCTTGCCTGCCTTTCACCTCCTTGGAGCCCACTCCTTCCCATGGCAGCTGTCTGGGGGAGCAGTTTCCCTGTTTGTTGGGACAAGGGGGAATGGCTTTCCATTGCCAGAGGGCAGGGTAAGATGGGATATTAGGGAGAAATTCCTCTCTGTGAGAGTGGGGAGTCCTTGGCACAGGTTGCCCATGGAAGCTGTGGCTGCCCCATCCCTGGAAGTGTCCAAGGCCAAGTTGGAGCAACCTGGGAGAGTGGAAGGTGTCCCTGCCCATGGCAGGGGTTTGGGAGGAGATGACTTTTAAAAGTCCCTTCCAACCCAAACCATTCTGTGATTCCATGATTCTAAGGATTCTTGGCCAGGTTTTCCTTGCAGTTTAGCTCACTTGGGTAGAAGTCATTCCCACCTTCTTTATGAATTCATGGATATAAGGTGCAGGTCATCTCTCTGTTCCTTTCCACATCCCTTTTCCCCTTCACCATTCCTGCTGACTTTTGGCTTGTTTCAGTCAGGGTTCACAGATGGCTGGGTGTTACATTCCTACAATTCCATGAAAACAGGCATGTAGAAGTTGAGAGACCTCATTAGTCATGTGAAATAATGACAGAACAAGCTCAGCTCTTGTACAAGACACCTGAGAATCCACATGGGGCATTGGTTGTATGCAAGACTCAAGGGAAGAGGGAGCTCCAGACAGAGCTTGCCTTATTTAAGGTTTAAAATGTGTAGGAAACCACATGTCTTCCATGATATTCATGGAACTACTCATTAAATGCAGTAAGGAGTACAGGTGGGGAGGGGTTGAGCGCTCCAGACTGTGTGTAAGGAAAACTGCAGTGATGTGTTGGTGGAGAGAAGCTGCCAGTCTTGGTGTCAAGGAGAAGAGACAAAAGCTTGGGATTTTGTGCTTCATTCTCCTGCTCTCAAATGGGGGATGCTGCACTGAGCTCGGCTGAATGGAACACTGTAACAGCTGGTGGCTGTGGCATTGCTGGAATGGGCTGGCTCACCCTTCCTTTTGCTTAGGAAAAAAAAAATAAAGCAAAAAAAGGCACAAGAGTAATGACAAAAAAAATAATAAAGCCACTTACTTGCTTTCCAGAAGTTCCTAATGCTGCAACAGGCAAAGCGCTGGAGATAAAAGAAATAAAAAAGCGAGGGAAAGAGGAGGAAAATGCATTTATGAGCTCTCAAACTAACAGCATGCAACTCTCATATTATTTTTCCTCCTTAGCCTTTGAAACAGAACAACGGCCCGGAGCCTTCTCGGCAGATGGACAATGTGCGTGCCTTAACCACTTAACAGCCATTAGCCTAATTTCACGTACTGGAGCCAAATTAAATAATAAGTAAGAGGCTATGAAAAGCTGGTTTGGAGGCTGCGTTACTGCCTTTCACTTGATAACCTTCTCCTAAACAGATGCTCTCTCTCTACCCTATTAACCTTGTCTGAGAGCGGGGAGGGGGCTTGGGGGAAGCAAACAAGCCAGACCTCACTGGGGAGGGGGGGAGACAAGCTGGAGGGGCCAGATGTGGGGTCCTCCCTGTTTTGGAGGCTCCTCTCATTTTCCACACCCCCAATGCCTCAGCCCTGGAGGAGTCCCTGAGCAAAGAGCCCGTTCTGTGGTTGCATCCAGGTCATTTTAATGTGCCAAATGATTCATCTTGATCAGCAAGTCCATCTGTACCTGCTGGGCGAGGCTGCGCCACCCGGAGCTGATTTTGTGGACAAATCTGCTTTACTTGGAGGAGAGGGGAGATGGTGCTGATAGACACAAAAGGGGAGGTGGCCACATGGCTTGGTGCCTAATCCCTCTGTGGTTTTGGCTCAGGCAGAGCATGGGGTGCTGCTGTATCCTCCATCCTCACTGTGCCACCCGCTCGTCTTTTCCAATGAAGTCATTTTGTTGCTCTTTGCCTCTTCCCAGCCTGTGTTGAAATAGCTACAATATTACTTGCCTAAGCTTTGGGAATTTGGGAATATTAGTTTGCAAAATGTTTTTGATGCTATTTTGGTGCTGGGAGGGTGAAGCATTTGCAGGTGTGTGCAGAAAAGGTGATACGTGTTTCTTTTTGGCTGTAAAAGATTTGGGAGTGGCTGCCCTATTTCTTCACCACCCCCTCCCTCCCCCATTAATTGTTGCTCTGGGCTTTGTGTCTCAACTTTAGGCCTTTCTAAGTTTTCAGGGGATTATAGATGACCCTGCAGCTATTTTTGGTGAAAGCTTTTATTTATTAAAAAGCCATCTTCCCTCATTAAAAAGATACATTGATGGGAAATAGATGAGCAGCTCCATCTCTGGCGTCTGCCTGAGCCCAGTGCCGCCAAGATCATGTTGTATGCCCTCCCTTGATGCAGGAAACATCTTTCCACGAAGCCAAGCAAAATTTGGTGCAGGAACCACTCAAAACTTGGTGCATGAACCATCCCTCACCCCGTCTACAGCATTCAAGGCCTTGGGATAGATGTGGGAATGTTTGGTGCAGGATTTCCAGCAGTTTTTTGGTGCCAACACCAACTTAAACTTTCCTTTCCTGCTGGTTTTCCTCCTTCATCTGAGTTGTCACACAGGCTCTGATTTCATATGCAAAATCCATCCTATGACTGGCACAGAGAGGGATAAATCCAGGTTTCTTATAAACTTGCTTCATTTTGGTCCAAGTAGGAGTCGATCATTTTCTGCCTGCAGTGAGAACATTTGGAAAGGCTTTGTGCTGAGTGGATTCTCTGAGGTTCAGATGAGGATGAATCTCATTTTCCTGTGGCCTTTTCCTCCGTGGGGCACTCTCAGAGTCCCTCTCCTGTACCTGGCTGCCTGTCTGCACTAGACTTGCAGGTACTTAATGTCTTTGAGCCATCTGTTCCTCTGTCAGATTTAGTTAAAATTGGCCAAAGGCTTCACGAATTACTGGGGAAGATTGTTAGACAGAGGTGTGCAGGCAAAGAGCACGATTGAATAAGCTCATCCCAGTAGGGCTCAAGGCTAAAATTTTTCCTGAATATGTTATGTGGAGACAAGGCAGCTTGGAAATTGGGATCCATATCCAACCTTTCCTCCCAGCATGAGTGATATTAGATGATTTTTTGGTACTGTAGAAAGCTCCTTGGTGGAGATTGACTTTGCTTTGGGTAGGATGTGGTGCCTTTGCTTTCTAGTAACACATGGCTTTCTGTCCAAAGTGAGTCTCATCCATGCTTTTCCAAGGCACTGATCCTTATGCTGAGATGCTGATGTATTTTCAGTCAGCTGTTTGCTGAAGAACTCTTCCAACAAGGGCTGGGAGGTTAACTTTGAGAAAGCAACAGGCTCGTGTTGCCAACCACTTCCCTTTGAAGTATGTTTTAAACCAGGATGCTTTGATTTCCTTCATGAGGTTCACGGTTCTATATTCAGAATGTCATGGATGTCATGATTCTATGGTCAGGATGTCATAATTCTATGATTCTATGTCAAGATTCTGCGTTCCCAGTTAGATCCATCTTAGCTTTGAGCATCCAGAAATTATCTCTGGTCTAAGAAGCTCTTGGAAAGAGAGAGACCAGTGCACCTCCCAGAGCCCTGTCTCTGGTCGTTGACTACAGGAGGACATGAGCTAAGGTGGCATGAAAAACATCTGTCAGAAGAGATAAAAAGCAAAAAGGAACTGGCAAAAATCCTGTCAAAGGCTGGGTGGCTCTGGATCCATTGGGATGTCCATAAGAGCCCAGAAAAGCAGGAGCAATCTGGGATGCTTGGTCCTGTAACTGCAGGTATCTGAGATGATGGATGTCTGTGTCTGGTTGCCCAGTCCCTTTGTAGTCCCTGGAGAGCAATGGGCCTTTTTTAAGGTGCAATTCATCCCAGACTAAGGCAGATGTTCAAAATAGGTCAGACAGATTGTGTCCTGGCAGGGCCTTTTTCCCTCCATTTGCTATAAAACGGGGTCCAAATGGCTAAAATTGGATGGTGAGGTGATAAATCCCAAACCAAGCATTTAGAGGAAGCCGTAGGATGAAAATAGGAAATATCTGACATTGATCAGGTGTATTAGGGCGAGGTGAGGCTGTTGAGCAGCAAGAAAACACCTGCTGCTGCACCAAGCAGAAACGGGGGTTTGGTGGATTTTTTGCATCCTCATTCCATTTATGTCTCATCCCTCTAACTTCCAGGAGACTCAGCAGAGTAATTCTGTATGTGGCTTGTCATTAGGTGCCTCACCCAGCAACCTGCAGGTTCATTAGTATTCTTTTTAGTGCTAACGAAATGTCTGAGCTGCATCTTTTCTGCATGAGAGGCTGAAACAGAGGCAGTAAAGGGAAAAATCCGACTCCAGCTCCACAGAGATCACCCAGAGCAGGTCCCTCCTGCCAGCAAAGCACTGCTTGTGCCAGTGTGGCAAAACCACAGGAGTCCAACAAAAAAAAACACACCCCGAAAGTGGTTGGAAAGAGAATTTTAGCTTTATAGTTACATCTGCAGTGAGGTCTCGCCAACGTGGCAGTTTGAGCTGAGGATCTTCCCACCACAGCACAGAAATCCATAGGAGTGAACATCTGCAGGTGGAGGGTTAGGTTTGGGATGTTCCAAAAGGAACCCATAGGGGTGCTTGGCTTTGCTTCATGTGTTGGATAAGGTGGGTCCAAACCCCATTTGTGGCTGGGGTGGTGAGGGAAGAAGGGCTGTGGCTGTGCCCTGCCTGCCTAAGAGCCTTTCATTGATTTTCCCTTTCTTCAATGGAAGCAGAACTGACATCCATTAACCAGCCTCTCCAGAGCCAGGGATGGAGGCAGCTTTATTGCTAATTTTTTTGGGGGGGTTTGTGTGTTTCTCTCCTGTTGCTCTTTGCTAAAGCTCAGCAGCTCTGACTGCAGCCTGGGAGATGCAGAGAAATAGGTCCAAATAATGGGGAATAGAATTAGGAGGGTTGTGAAATAGGTGCATTAAAACATTTAGTTGAAATATTCCTAGTGCTTTAGGAGGATGGAATGGAGTAAATGAATGAGAGCACGGACTCTTTCATAGGAATTTTGGCACTGAAGGTAGGAAAAACAGTATTTCCTTTTGTAGAATGAAATGAAAAAAGTGATGGAATTTTTGGTTGAAAATCCCTAATGTTGTTAAGAAAGAGGAAAGGTAATAGTGAGTAACTGTGTCCAGCAAACATTCATCAAATAACAACATATCTAAAAGTTAGTGGATGTGTCATAACCAAATGTAGGGAAGGGCATCAGAGTTAAGATGATTTCCCAGTGTTTGAGAAATATGAGGTGGAAATGAAGCTCCCTTAATCTGACTTATCCCAGTGTGTTATCCTGGTGTTTTGGAGCCTCCCTATTTATTTAACCGGGTCAGACACCCACAGATAAATATCTGTGAAATACCCCAGGGGGAGAGATGGATGGGAGAAACCACCTCCTCTGGATTTATTGGGCAACTCTGCTCCCTTAGGGATGGAGCACAACCAGGCTGTGAGTAGTGGGGTACAGGGTGTGTTTTTGGCTCTGGGAAATGGAATATTGCTCCTGTCCAAAGGGTTTGATTCCTCTCCATGGGTTTTGAGCAAGACCCAGGGTCTCATTGCAAAGATGTCTGAGGTGCTGGTGACTTCATCTCCAACTTTGTCTGCATCCTTCCCATCCCTTGGGATTTATTCCAAACCTCTGTGCAGTTGTTCAGGAAAAAACCCCACATTTTCCTTTCACAGAACCTGTGGCAGGTGAAGAGAGCAAAATCTATTTATGGATAAAAATAGTGTCTTTAATTTCAAGTTTTGCAAAATAACCAGTGTATATTTAGCATGGTGTCTCTCTATATGATATAGATTTATGAATCTTATGTATATTTTATCCCTACACATTTGATCTCAGACAATTATTGTCTCCTGAGTTCTCAGAGGAGTTGTTTTTTTTTTTTTCCTCAGTATTTTCTTTATTTACTTCTTTTCCCCCTTACTTTTGGTGTGCTTGTTCCTCATGGCTGTCACTGTGCAGCTCTTCAATAACTGTGTTTTGTATTCAGTTGCAGAGTTTTCTTTGGGGGGTTGGTTTTTAATATACTGTTTATGAAGAAGCCTGATTTTTGGGAGCAATGTATGTTTGCAGCAGAATGTTTCTGCATCGAAAAAACAAAGGAACAAGGGGGCAAAAAAAGAGATTATTGGGTCTTTTTGGCCAGTGAACACTGCAGAAATACCTTTGACATTTTCCCAGACTTATTAGACAGGTCTCGAGCTGACTCAGATACCTGGTTTCCAAATGTCTCTGCCTGGACTAGATCTCAGCTGCTGATTTAATGGCAAACCTCTTGTTGCCAGTGCCATTCCCTGCTGGAAAAACAGCCTAGGCTCTGGATTTTAATGACGGAGTTGTTAATGCTGTGGTGGAGGGAAAGCTTCCTGCTTTATTAGGGAAAGACAGGAGCTTCCTCACTCCCTCACCCATTCCTGTGTGTTTGGAAGATGCTCACAGTCCCTGTGCACATCGATCCCACTCCCATTCTGGATGTTGGTGCAGGAAAGTTAATTAATTCCATCGAAGGATCTCTCCTGTAGACCAGGATCCTGTTGGGATGTGGTGTCCTTTGCTTTCTGGGTGTTTTTTTGGTGTTCCTCTCACTCTTGCAGCTCCTCCAGCTTGGTGGGACACGCTGTTGTAGCCAGTGTGGGGCCAATGGGAGCACTGGGAGTGAATGTCCTGAGCTGGGAAAAATTCAGCTGCTGGAAATGGAGGCACTGGGAGCCAAGGGCTTCGTGCTTGATTGCTTTCCTGATTGATACTGTTTAAAAAAAAATACATTAGAGAAAGAATGTTTGATTTCCAGAGTGCCTGGGTGCCGACACCATCTCTGTTTGTTTTCCTTCCTTTAGCAGAAACCTTGTAAAATTTTTATGAAGCATTAATGGAACAGAGATTTCATTTTTCCTCAAGCAAATTTCCCGAGGTGAAAGCAACCCCCACCAGTCCAGCCCAGTTTTCATACTCTGGAGAAATGTAGGACAAGGAGTGCTTTGGGGTAATTCCCAGAGCATCCCTGATGCAGGTACTTCCCATAAGGGAAGGATGCAGGGGAGTGGGAAGGGAAGGAAGGGTCCATTCTCAGTTTGTGGTGAGGGAGATTTGAAGGTTAGTGAACATAAAAGGGAGAAAAATGAAATGTAACATCCCAGCCATCCTCAGCTGGCTCTCCCTTCCACATGCTGGGAATGTGCTTGCAGGCAATAACTTGGTCAGAAGTGATGGGTAAGAGGTTTCTTCCACTTCTTCTTCTTTTTTATTTTTTTTATTTTGCTTAAATCTTCTGTGTTGAATGCTGTCAGCCTCCTTTGGAGGAAGAAAGCTAAGCTGGAATCAGAGGTTGTGGTTTTTCTGTCCTGCTCTGCCAAGGATTTCCAGCAGGACCGGTGGTGGAGGGCTCGTTTTACAACAGTGCCTCAAGCCATATCCCTTCAAGAGTAAGCTGGGTAAGGAGAGCAAACAAGCCCTGGCAGCAGCCCTGCAGAAAAGCATGGAAAACATCCAGCTCCGAGGAGCTTAATGGGAAGTTATTAGGTGGAATATCCTCCTTATTGTGGAGGCCGGGCTGCCTTATCATCCTGACAGCCCCGAGTAATTGATGTCCCTTCAGAAGGAAGGTGAGCAGAGGATTTGCGGTTTGGTGGGAGCTTTTCCTCTGCTCCCATCCCTCCCTTTGCCTGGGGATTGTAAGACCATGGGAGCAGCTCCAGGAGATGGGCATGAGGCACTGGGTGTGGATAGTGGAGGATGAACACAGGGCAGCTGAGGACACTGATGGCTTGTGGTGGCTTTCAGGGCCATTTGGTCCTATATTGGAGCCTGGCTCGAGTCCCATGGCAGGAGAGGAATGTTTTGGAATCACTAGTGTTGCTCAGGTTTGGGGAAGGAAGTCCATGGGGTTTGTTCACTTTACTAGATCAACACGCCCATGGAGCTCATCACCCCAGGAAATTTAGAGCCTGGGCATGGATGAGTTGATTATGGGTTAAATGATATTTGTATTTGCCATAGGTGATGGGATGGAAGCCTGCTATACCACCATGATGCCAAGAACACCTGGAGAGGGCCAGCAGGGACTGCTCCACCTGCTGCTTAGGATTTTTTTCCAAAGAAAGTTTCACAAGCTGCTGCAGAAATGGTCAAGATTTGTGTTTATGGCCCTGGAAGGAATTCCCCATGAATAGGACTCCCTTTGCTGGCAGGAATTGTAAATAAATACCTCGAGTATTAACTCTTTCTGTCCTGGTCCCCATAAGCTACCCTGCCTCACACCTTTTTCTCTGAACTTTCTTGAAATATGCAGTAGCAATCAAGGCAATTAACTATAATTGCAGAGAGACTACCTTGTGAAGGTGGGACTCAGAAATAGGCAGGTAATTACAATGAGTTATAAATGGCTGGTTATTTACATCAGGAGTGATGCACAGGGATTTGGGTATCGGAAGTGTTTGCACCAAAGTACAGTTGTCCAGGGTCATTGCTGTGAGATTCCTGTGTGTCCAGGCACCTCTCTGGTGCTCATCCTGTTCCTCTAACACCTGGGCGTACCCATCACCTCAGGATCACTAGGGAGCTGTTGGAGTCTTTTAGAGTGCTCTGATGTCTTCAAATAAAATGAAAAGCTTATTTAATTAGGCACATCTCTGAAGAGATGCGGACTTTGAGGGCAAACTGTTAGATCTGATTTCTGACTGAGCAAAGCCTTGCTGGCATCCTGCTGTTGAATGGCTCGGGATGGGCTCATGGTGAGTAGCTACACTCTCCAGAGTGAACAGCACCCAGAGCTGCCCCATTGCTCTGCAATGGTCCCTTACTCCCGGTTGCAATGTCCCGACCCCTTGCAGCCATAGAGTTGCCTTCCTCATATGGGAAAAAAAATATGGCTTTTAGCTCTTCTTTCCCTTGGGCAGAAAGATCTAAACAACCTCTCCATGCTTCTCATGCTTTAGGAACATAATGCAGTTGCTCCAAGGGCCAGCCATGTACGTGTAGCTACGTGCTGTGCTTTTCCAGGGCTGACAGGAACCTCGTGTCACCCCGCTGCCACTTCTCTCTGGAGGAGCACTTTGTAAGCATCATGCTCGGTGCTGAAATGATTTTTTTAAGCCAGGTTTGAAAAGGCTGTTAGGAATCAAGGAGGATGCCTTTCCTGTAGTAGGAACAAGCATCCTGGGAGAGCAGCCGTTAAGGAGAGTGGCTCCAAGAGTGCCACAGCCACTCTGGTTTCAGGAGACAAGGTTCTTTGGTGGTAGGACATCTTGTGAGTTGTGTAGATTTCCTGGCCCTGGTCTCCCCAGAGAGGTTTAAAACTTTTAGTGCCCTCTTGCTTGGATGTACTTAGCAACAAAGATTTCAATTATTTAAAGGTACAGGAAGACATGAAAGCCATTAGGAAGGGACCCGGTGCCCCCCGGAGATGTTGCTGGCTTCTCCTCCAGCTTGCAGGACTAGCTGCAAACCCCAGCTCTGACACAGGGGATGACAAGGAGAACAGATGAAAACCACCTTGGAATAAAGTTGGAGTTTCGTTTGGAATCAGTTGAGTGGTTGCAATGAGGCACTGCTTGGTGTGGACCCCAAAAACAGAACAGCAAAGCCTATGCAGGGCAGGATGATACCAAAAGAGGAGACCAGGCACCAGGGTGTGGTATCACTTGTGTTTGTTGGTTCTTGAGTAGAGAAAGGACTTGGAGTCTGAGGACAGTAAGTCCAGAGACTTTAGTGATGTGATGCACGATGAGGAACGGTTTGGGTGAGGTGGAATCTCAGCCCCCCTGTTCAATGTGGGTCTAAGGGTAACCTGAGCACAAGGGAAGGCTCACTCTGATGGCCAGGGGAGCTTGGGACAGGCTGTCTTCCAGCCCAGCCTTGGGAAAGCCCAGCTGCCAGGGCAGAACTTGCTGCCCCTTACACAGAAGCCATAATTAGTTCAATCACAGAGCTGTGATTTAAACTGGATGTTAACACATGTTCACCACAGAGCACATCAAGTTTGTGGTCTTTGTTGTCCTCATGACAGGTCATCCTGCTGCAATGGGCTGAACCCAAAGTGTTTGACTGCTGACCATGTTCCAGAGAGTTGGGTTTTATTTCTGCTGGTTCTTTTAGTGCCTGCCAGATTTCACCATTGTTCCTTACTTAATTCTTCCTTAGTGGCTTTCTGTGCCTGTCCTAAATTGCCATCCAGGTTGTTAAACTCTGAGACTTTCACCCCAGAGGTGGCTGTATTTTACTGCTGAGTGAAACAACTCATTTATTACCTTGTGTTGGATCCATTACAGTGGAAGGTGATGCACAAGTAGCAAATGGATTTAATTACAATTTTAACCAAAGTTTAGCTATTGTGATCAGAGATACAGAGCAGGGAACTCCGTGGCTGGGTTGAGGACACGTGAGGGGGGTATGGTGGGTGACCAGCTGGTCTTCTCCAACTGCAGAGTCTCTTCTTCACGCAGAGCAAGTACATTTGATTTATTACTACTGCAAGTGAAAATGGTACTGGAGCAGTAGGAGAATTAAAAACATGCATGGCATGTGTATGATACAGAATAACTAATCTTTCCTGACATTTACTGTCAGTCATGGGTAAGGAGAAGATAACTAACTCTGCCTCTCATGTTCTGTGGTCTGCAGTCTTCAGTCATGAAGATAAATGCCAGGCATCAGCTGTCCTTATGTACAACCATATTCTGGTAGGCAGCAATGTTCCAACAAATTCTTTTTCTGGAAGGTGAATCTTTGTGGAGTCCAGATAATGGGTCCAAAGTCCTGGAGACTTTGTGTGAAAAGGTTTTGGACCCGAACTGTTCCCTACACCGAGAGCTGCTGTGGTGGCCTTGGTGGTGATGCCCCCATGAGCCAGATGGAGCTTGGAGGAAGCCCTTGTGCTGCTCCGATTTCCCTGAAGTGTTTATGTCCTACATGGATCTGCCTTTACAGTCAGTCGGACACGGGATCTCTCTTCCCGTGGCAGCCGGACCAAATTCCACACGCATTTTTCCTGAAGAAGTAATAATGCCTTTTTAGGCCATCTCAAATCATTTCCTCATTCATACCAGAGCTCTCAAGTTGTTCGGGGGAAAGGGGAAGCTTGGAAAAAATAAACCAAAAATGGCTTTTTATTTTCGAGTGTGTCATTTGAAATGAGGGGGGACAAACATGCAGCTCTTGTCGTTTTAATTTGAACTGCTCAGCTCGGGGTTATTTTGGAAGGAGCGTGAAGTGGAGGAGGTTCAAGTTCAGTCACAAGGTGGGAAAATATATTTTGGGACTCATCTGAAGAGTTTGAGTTTTCTATTGAGTGTGGGTGAAGGAAGTATCTACCCAGCTATATCCTCCATGGAAAAAGAGTTGGAGAAAGGATATGAAGACCAAAGGGGACAAACAGGGATGTGCTCCTGTTAATGGCACAGGAAAGGAGCACGTCTGGGGAATCTGCTTATGGATATTTACAAACTCTATTTCCCTCCTAGAGGTGCCTACAAGGGCAGAGTTAGCAGTGTATTATTAATAATAAATAACAGTAGGATGGTAAAACGTGTACTTAAATATCCTGTGTCATTCAGTGCATCTCCTTGTGCTTTACAGAGGAAATATTATGTGAGAAGGGTAAATACAAGACAGGGAGGAACTGGTAGGGAAATGAGATGGAGATCAGGAGGTTCATCTTCTCTCTCTTCTTGTCCTCTTTTTTTTTTTTCTTGACTTACATATTATAATTCCCAGTTAACCAGGTGCTATTTAGGGCTGGCTGAGGTTGGTCACTTCTGAATGCAGGATGAGTCCAGACCGGGTGAAAAAGTGGAAGGAAAGGTCATGTAACGTTCCTGTCATACAAAATCTGCTGGAGAGAGGGGAGGGATCGGGGCTATCGCCTTGTGAGCTGCAAATAGAGCTGTTAGCGTGCCATCAGATAGGGCCGGACATCGATAGCGCTGTATCAATGGGATAAAGATAAATGGGAAGATAAGAGAGTCGGGTTTGCCTTGAAATTCACTTGTGGTTACCAAAAGGCTTTGTCTTCCCGTTGATTTCTTCATCCTGCTCCTGTGGTAAATGCCAAGGCTTGAAATCTTATTTATGGTGACGCTAATGAAAAAATGTCCAACCGTGCCAGTGCTTCACCCAAAGGATATGAAGTAGTTCTGTGCTGTCTTAATTAAGTGCGGTAATGGGGAGACTTCTGAAGCCACCCGGCAGTGGTTGAATGGCTAATTCTCTCCAGCATTGAATTAAAAATTAGGAACATTTAATAGGCAGGGTTAGGTGCCCCCTGAGTTACGGTTTCAGCAAGACGCAGTTAAGCTCAGTCTTTCTGCCTGTTTTTGAAAGTCTGACTCATCTTTCCCAGCACTTCTCTGGCAGCTGTGAGGGCATGAAACTTTTTTAGATCGGAGATAAGATTCATGCCGTAATCACATGATTCTGGGAGCTGGTGCTTTAAGGGAAGGAGTGCTAAAAATAACCAGGATTGGTGACAAGATAGTAGCGATTTTGGTGTTTTCTACCGTGAAGGGCTGGTTGCCATCTCTAGGGAAAGGAGACAAGGGGCAGTGGGGCTCTTGTGATAATTTGGGGGTAATAAAATAAAAAGGGAAAGGATAGAAAAGAGTAAAGATGGAGTGGAAGTGAGAGCAAGTAGTGGGAAGACTTGGAAGGGGTAAATATTGCAAAATAATGGGAAAAAAAAGGCGGGGGGGGAAGGAAAGCAGGGCACATATTGGACTAATGCCACATGGGCTCAGATGGTGTTGGAGGAAGACAAAAGGAGCGAGACAGAGGGAGAAGCACAATGACTTTAATTTGTAGGCAGAGTCTGTTAAGAGCAAGGGGGAAAAAAAAGAAAAAAAGGTGATTTGGGTTCTTTTATTCATTACTAACCATAAAAGACCCAGACTGTGTTGCCAGTGGCTTTAAAATCCAGGATCCTATTAAACCTTCCTTGATAGTAACTCAGCACTTGGAAACGGAGTTAAAGAAGGAGCAGACGAGAGGGAGGAGGGATGGGGGAGCTGAAGGAATCCAGGGGAGATGTAGGGCGCAGGTCTCACCTTTTGCTGGCAGTGTTTTTTGGGGATAAGTGCCCTGTTTGCCTGGAGAAGACCAGCGGGACTGGCAGCATCCCGATGGCCATTGTGAAGGGATCGCCCCGGCTGCTGCTCCCTAGAAAAGGGCACTGCTCCCCATTCCCAGGTATTAAATCAGGCTTTATTTCCTGCTGCTCGCAAACCAGCTGCAGCTCAGGGGAGGCTGCACGGAATGCGAGATGAGATGGGGGAGATCAGCAGATAAACGCGATAGATAAAGCCAGCAGCCAAAAGGTCTTTGGGTTAGGTCTCTGTATGATAAATAGCAGGCGTCTAGTTAGTTGGGGGTTGACACCGAAGTGGGGTGAGGCAGGGGCTGGATCAGATCTGGGCAGTCCCAAGACAGGACTGGGAGTGTACTGGGAGAAATAGGTAATTCCCCCTGATTGCCTCCAGCATCACCAGTGGTCCCTGTGCGCCCCCAGGGACTGTCCTGACTGATTTTCCACTGCAGGTACTCCCTGGCAGCCTCATTCCCTGTGCCCAGCTCAGGGGAGAACTGTAATTAAAAGAGCTGTTCCCTGAGACCCAACGACTTATTGATTTTGTGTGTGTGCGGGTGTGAGCTGGCTCCCTTCTCCTCGGAGGAATAGAAGAAACCATTCCTTTTGAAGCGAGACTCGGAGTTGACATCAGGTCGGTGCCACACCACGTCCTCAGCTCCCTGTGACATGTGCAGAGCAGTGCAGTCGGGTGAGGAAACAGCTCCCATGGGAGCTGCTCGAGGGTTTCACAACTCCTCGAGGATTTTCCTTTCCTGCTGGAGTTTTCTGGTTGAAATACAGAGATGCTGTAGTGCTCCGCATCTTGTACTGAGGATCTCTGGGCAGGGAGCAACAGTTTGGGGATCCTTCACGGCCCTAATAGAGACGTCCTTTGACTGGAAAGGAGGGAGAAGGAAACAGGGCTGAGTATCCCTTCTCTGAGCTAACATGGGGAATAGGGAGAGGCTCAGGGAGCTGCCACGCTCTGCTCCGGTTCGTGAGGTGGGTAATCAGCCCTTTTTATGAAGTCCAACTCCAACCTCTTTAAATTTCCTCCCATATTCTCTCTGTTGCAGAGTAGAGTCAGCTGATAAAGGTCTTATCTGGTCGCTGTGCTTGAGGGAATCAGTGCTGCCAGAGCAGCGTGGCTGTGACCGGAGCCTCGTTGGGAATGCAGCATGTGGAGCGTGGCTGGGGGATGGAGGGTGACAAGTCACTGAGTGACAACCAACAACGTGGGGTGACAACTGTGCTGCAGCAGCCAAGAGGAATGGTGCAAGGAAATGCGGTTTGGGGTGAACACCTTTCCCTGTAGAGTTTGGAAATTGCCTCCTGTAGATGCACCTTGGCCTTTCCCAGAGGGATGCAGCGTGTTTGCAGATTTTCTTTGTAAGAGAGGCAACAAATTGCAAGATTAACCAGAAATACGATTGCTTTCCCTCCTAATGGAAATCCAGAGGATCCTCTGTAGTAACTAATCAGTCAAGTGGAGGAGTAGGATGGTTAATGTAGGAAAAATACTCCTCTCAGTGTCTTGTCTGGGAGAGACTCAACAGCTTCATGCTCAGCTATCACTCTGAGCAGTGGAAGGAGACACTGGCAGCTTTGCATGTCTGTGGTGAGGAAAACATCAGGGTGGGCGGATTTGGGTGTTTGAGTACCTGGAATAAAGTCTGGAACAGAATAAAAAGATCCTCGGGACCTTTTCCCTCCTTGGAATTAAAAGGAGAACCAAATAAAATCCTCTAGTCCACAAGGTCTTGCCCTAAATCAGGCGTTTCCGAAGGGGCTGAAAGGAGAGGAAGGAATCTCATTAGCCACCCTTTGGAAGCTTAATTCCAGGCGAGGCTGCCAAAGCGCTGTTGCTCCTCGGATAGGAAGTGCTGGAGAGCTCCAACAGCAGCTTTCCATGTTCAGCCCAGCCTCAGAGAATATCCTTAAGTATTATTTGAGGATTTGGCCTGGTGGAACCAGATATTGTTGTACTTGGCAAGAGCCTCATGCCCTTGCAGGGGGGAAGGCTTTGCCCTTTGCTAAAGCTTGAACAAACTTCCATTAGGAATTAAGCAGAGCCCTCTGCATTTCAGCACTTCCTTGCAGCAATCTGGGATGGCTTCCTTCGTATTTGCCCTGCTTAGCTCATGGAATTCTGCAGAGCATTCAGTTTCCTAGAAAGCTTTGTGTCCATCTGCTCAATTGACTTTGGTGGTGGAGTTAAACCCCCCTGCTTCCTGAGCCAGGGCAAGGAGATTATCCCTCTAATATCATTCAAGGAAACCCCTTAGCTCACAGCTGGCTCATGGAGTCACTGGGTGATAGAATTCACTCCAGAAACAAAAAACCTGGTCAATCTGGCTGGAAAAGGAGTGCCTGCTGTTGGAGATGACTCTAGAACAGAGGTTTAAACAGCTCCACCAAAGTTTTTCTCATTTTCTTTCAATTTTGGGGCTGAGTGAGCTTTTTTGCTGAGGATACTGGAGTTTTGTGGAGAGATTTAGAGAGGTGAAGTGTCTTTTTTCACTTGGTGGAGTTGGTCCTCGAACTGAATTGTATGCCCCTCTTAGGCTTAAAATCTCTGCTTTTCTGTCACCTGCCTTGTAGGTTTAGACATTGTAGGGATGGGATTTGTGGAAAACTCCCAAGTACTGAGTGTTGAGGAGATGGGGGAGTGACTGACAGCTTCCCTTTCCAAGGACTGCCCTGCAACTCCAAACAATGCTGGCCAAAAGCTTCCCATCACGTGTTTGCTGTAGAAAATATTCCATGAGGAATTTTGCTCTGTAAAAAAAAAACCAAACAAAACTTCCTAACAACAAAACCAAAAAAGAAATACAAAACCAGAGAGACAAAAGAAAAAGATATTGAATTTTATTTTGGATCCTTCCAGAGAGGAGTGTGTGCAATCATGCGGTCCCTGTCTGTCTGCCTTTCCCACTCCTGCCCTTCTGTAGCTTTTTGAGCCCTTTGGCCAATTCCTTGCCAATTTCTACCCAATTTGACAGAAGGAAAGAGGTCTCAGAGATATTAAATTTCTATAAATTTCATTAAAAGAAGTGGCTGGGTAGAAGAGACCAACTATTACAGCAGCCTCATGGGGCCGGGGCTCCAGCATATGCAGAGCCTTTGTCAGACATCACACAGTGGCTGAGGAGAAAGACTTTTCTATATAAGCAATTTCAGGGGGAAAAAAAAAAAGAAAAACATCTTTGACCAGCCCTTGCACCTTCCCAGCTGTGGGGGAACATGGCTGGAGAGCCCTTGGAGGCCGTGTTACATTTGTTCCACTGCCTGTCGATGGCTTGTTCATTCAGAAATGAACTTGTAAGCCCTGGAAATAGGTCATGAGCGGGATGGAGGAAACATTCCGGCCTCGTTCCGTCGTCTCCACACCAGAATAAATTCCAGCCTTTGAGATCTGGCTGATTTCTTCCCCTACCCCAGCACTCTCTGCCTTTTTTCCCCCCTTCTCAGCTAAAAATGCTGAGCTCCAAATCGGGAATTGGTTCCGAGCGCCCGGCAGGGAGAGGGATGTGGAGAGGTGGGAGGAGGCAGCTGGGAAGGCCAACCAAAGGCTTAGTATTATTAAGATTTTTAAGATATACAGTTTTGATAAAAGCTTGCAAGTAGCAAATTTGCTATCAAGCCTAATGTAGCATGGCAGATTTTGTCTGAGCTAGCAAAGGATCACATTTGCAGCTCCTCTGAGGCGGGGAAGTGGGCTCAATAGGCTATTTTCCACATCCATGCTCTGTTCCTGAAAAAAAAAAAAAAAGAAAAAAGAAGAGGGGGAATCAAGGGGATGGAAAGGAAAATAAAGACAGTTTCTTTTTTTTCACTTTACCCTGATTTTGCATGTGTTTGCCTTGAATGTTAACAGCCAATAACCTGTGCTCTCCACACGGGTTTTACCGTGGGATTTGTATTTTGCTGAGTGTGTAAAGTTGCTTAAGAACACTTCCAGATGGATTGCAGGATTTGGGCAAGTCTGGCATGATCCCATACTGTTGGTATTTTCATTTTGACCCTTCTTCCATGGAATTACTACCTTGCTGCATCTTCCTGTGCCAGTGCTGAAGCTGCAAGGCTTCCCAAGGCGTGGGGGAAGGTGGAGACAGCATGGAATAACCATCTGGAGTTGGGTTTGTTTGGTAGTGATATTAATGAGGGCCTGATTTCTGCCATCTGAGCTTGGGTTCAAGATGAGAATGAGAGTTTTGGGAGAGAGATGTGACAGGACAAGGGGGGAATGGCTTTAAACTGACAGAGAGTAGGGTTAGATTGGATATTAGGAAGAAATTCTAGGCTGTGAGGGTGGGGAGGCCCTGGCACAGGTTGCCCAGAGAATCTGTGGCTGCCCCATCCTTGGAAGTGTCCAAGGCCAGGCTGGAGTAGTCTGGGATAGTGGAAGGTATCCCTGCTCATGGCAGGTTGTGGATTGAGATGATCTTTAAGGTCTCCTTCCAACCCAAGCAGTCTGTGATGATCTGTGGTTGTCACTGGAATCCCATGAAAACATTCCAACTGGGTTACAAAGTCACCCAGTTTCAGCTCTGAATTTAGATGGGTTGTTTGCACACTGGTTGATCATAGTTTTTCCCAATCCTTTTTGCATTCAATCAGTCTTGCCAGCTCATAATTTTTGGTTTGTATTTCACCAAGAAATTCTGCAAAGCCACTGCCTGTGCACCAGCTTGGTCTGTCCATCGCTGAATGAGTGACCCAGCTGGGGATGGGATTCCTCACTTACCTTCTCAGAGCAATAAAACACGCATTTAGACATGGCCTGGAGGAGACTGGATGTTTTCCTGTGCTGATATACTCACATTTTTCTCATGCATGAAGCAACTCTTCTTATTTTAAGAGACTGTGGCGTATTTTCCTGCTCAGGAGAGCGTGGGGAGATGGCTTATTTTTTTATGGGATCAGGCATGTGTTTTGCTAATGCTCTCCGTGATGTGCTACTGGTTTTATTTGCATCATTTACTGTCATTCTGTGGCTTAGTGACCCAATGTGCTTCTGCTGTGGCTCCCAGCACCAACCCCGAGCATCCTGCATCCTCTGGCTGCATCCCTGGATCTTGTATTATCCTTTTTGCTCTTCTTCCCCCCATTTCTTTGTGGCATTTGGTACCTCGTGCAGTTTATTAATGCTTCTTTGTCACTGCCTGCCTGATGGGTTTTCTTTCTGCTTCCCTGCTGCATCCCTAATCTTCCAGTCTTGGCTTCATTTAAGGGGGGGAATCAAAACCCTGCTGCTTCTGCTAAATCAAGTGGTGTTTGTGTTGGGAAATGAGAGAGTGTGATGCCATCAAACTCACTTATTCTAAAGCTCAGCTAGGTTTGCAAATCATGTTATGTGGAGCCAGGGAGCTCATGGCTTGGCAAAACATCTCCCATGGGCCGTGACAGGAGGGAAACTGCTTATTTTCCCCCAATATTTTAGGAAAAATGCAGGTTTTGTCTTTTTGAGGGAGAGGATGAGCCTCTGTGGTGCTGCCCCTCATCCTCCCCAGCAGCAGAGGTGAGCCAGGGTGACATCCCCCAGGGTTTTCCTGAATTCAGCCACCAGGTTTTGTGAATGTAGAGGACCATTTAGGCTTTTAAGACATCTGAGGTCACTTTTCATCGCAGGCTGGGCCGCTGCACAGTTTTACAGGGTCATAAAAGCCCTGACAGGAGTCATAAAAGCCTCCAATTGCACTGCACAAACCCGTGGAGTATATTTTAAGGGCCCCTGAGTTTTCATTTTGCTGCTTTTATGGGAACTCATAAAAGCCTCGATGAGCACAAACCCTGATTGGCTCCTCAGCACGGAGGTAGTTAAAATTACAGCCGACAACAAATTGTTCCAGTCTAAATAAATCAGGGGTTTGCATGTGGTATGAGAGAGGAGCTGTTCTCCCCCTTCCCATGTGCAGGGACATGTGTGTGTTCCGTGGGGATTTGTCCCTGGTGTCCATGTGGGACCAGTCACTATCCCTGGTCCTTTCAGACACGTCTCAGTTGTCCTGTTACAGGACACGCAGCATCTTGCTGAATGTTCTGCTGCACTGGCTTCCCCTGGGTGTGGTTTTCTGCTGCATCACTCATCCTGCACTATCCTCCATCCCTGTTCCTACCTTCCCTGATCCCACCAAACGCTGCCCTATAACCCTTCTGGTCCCTTCCAACCCCAGCTATTCTATAATTCCCTGATCATTCACGTCCCAGTGGTGTTACAGGGCTGTCCTTGCTTTCTGTGGACAAACAGATGCTTGACCGGGTGTCACCAGGCAGGGCCAGACCCCAGCTTGTGGTACTGGTTGTGATCGGAGCTGCTGGGGCTTGGCAGGGTTTTGGGACTAAATTATATTTCTATTGAGCAACGTCAACTTGTCAAAAGGGAAATATTTCAGAGAAATAGCTTGTTGTGTTTTGTGGTTTGTTTGGTTTTTGGTTTTTTTTTTTGACGTTACCTGACTAGACTGAAATAAATAAGAGTGGTTGAAATTCAAATGTGATGTTTGGAAACTACAGAATCAGACCTCAGAGGGTAGTGTGACTTGAAAATGGGAATCTTGGGATGAGTCCTGCCTTCTCTGGAGCAGGGAAATGTTTCTTGGTGGAAGTCTCACCTTCCCAGTTGGTGGAATAAGAGGGATGTGGTGAAGGTCAGTGTCATGGGAGGAACGAGGCAAAGCACGTGTGGTTCAAGCCATGGAATTGTTGCAGCAGCAAGTTTAGTGTCTGGATTTGTAGTGGAAATTTCCTTGACTGTTCTCCTCTCTGCACCATGCAGGGGATGGTGAGGTCAGGGCTTGGTTGCTGGGTGTGCACAGTTCCACTCACCCTGAGCCCTTCCCTGCCTCTCATTTCCATGGGCATCTGCTTCTCAGCAGGCAGAGTTTTCCACTGGGCTATTTCCACCCTTTCCCTGAGCCAGTCCTTACCAGAGGGAGGATGACTCCATACCAGTGGCTTCCTCCAGTGCTGTGACCACCTCCTTTTCCCCCGCCATGTGCCCAGGCCTTTGCTTGGCATTGTCTGCAGAAGCCCTGCTGGTTCCCAGGGGCCAGACAAGCAAAGCCAAGCCCAGGGGACCAGGCTCGGGTCCTGTGTCCCCTCGGAAAGGGACCAGCCAAATCTCAGCCGTGTGACCTTCCAGCCTGGAATCTGCTTGTCACAGCTTGGGAGAGAAAGGAAGCGATCAGAAAGGTTCTCTTTGCTGTGTGAAGATAAATGCGTCTTATTTCTGTCTTGCTGTAGCTTTATATAGTAATTATATCAACTAGAGCTGATCAAAGCATTTGTTAAAGAGAAAACTATCTCTCCTTTGCTTTTGTTACTGTTTGCAGCCAATTTGACAGGCTTTATATCTCCGACTACATTTTCTCTTATTTTCCACGCTTGATTTCTCTCTTTCTCTTCCTTCCCCCTTGTTGGCACCTGGCACATAGACAGATCTCCCTCCCCCCATCCTCTTCCCCTTCCCCCTCTCTCCATCTGGCTTAATAAAAATGTTTTTTAAGTCAGCCTAGGGACTCAGGAGCAAACAGCAGCAGTGATGTGAGGGATCAATCTACCTGTGCCTCCTGTTTTGGGTGAGGTGTGAGTGGAGTGGCTCAGCCAGGCAGGAGAGTCCATGGAGCAACTCCCCCACCTCCTCACCTCCCCTGACTTTCTCTTTTCCACTGTTATTGTTTCTCCAGGTGTTTATGAGGGTTTAACTTCTCATCTCAGAGTTTTTCATGAGACTGGCACAAATGGGCTGCCCTTTTGTCCGAGCTGTATCCACAAATCCCAGAAAGCGCATCTTTGTTGCTGCTTTAATGTTATTTTTTTTTTTAAGGATTCCTTCTCTTCCTGTTGACTTTCCATCTTTCTTTAATCTCTTTTAAAACCTCTCTCTCCTCCAATGTCTGCGCTTCTCTCTCTCTGTCTGTTATTGGCTTTATGGCCAAATGCTTTAATTTATTTGCCACACAATGTCTCTTTACCACTGTTCTGGGGATACAAATTGTTTGAAAGACGTTACAATAATATCCAGCCTTGGCACATCTGTTTGTCAGTGCTCAGCATTTCCAGCTCAGGCGCTCAGGGACGGGCAGGAGGAGGGTACCTTCCTCTGCTTGAGCATCTGGGGAGATTAACTGCAATTACCTGAGCTAAAACTGAGTTGGGATTGGGGGTTCTTAAGACAAAATGTACTGGGAAGCTCCTCCTTTCCCAATATTAGTGCCGTGGTATCAGCCCCGATGATTTGTACTCTGGTGCTGGTTAGTGATGAACCCACTCCTTGCATGGGAAAAGGACATTTGGAAGAAGAGTTCTGGGTCAAAATATGAGTCAAAATGGGGGAATTTGGGGTCAGACTGTTGGGGATGGTTGTGAATCCATTTACTGGGGTGGTGATCTGGATCTATCCCTGTTGACAAGAGTGCTGGGTTTGTGGGTGCTCTGTTTGCTTTGCATGAAGGACACACCAACCATGGGGATGGGAGCTGACCTTGCACCCATTGCTCAGCCAGGAACAGAGCTGCAGAGGGGTGGAACATCCTGATTGGAATTGCAGAGGGTCTCCAGCAGTCTCTGAGGTGATTTATTCTTGATGATGTCTTTTAGCAGAGAGAAACCAGCTGCCTTGGGCCAGGCTGGGGGTGAGACACCCACTTGCCTCGGGCTAGGCTGGGTTTAGTGCTGCTGATCCCTCTCCATGGTTCTGCCAGGCAGCAATTGCCTCTGTCATGGTGTTTTTAGCTTTCCTTATCAATGCACTTCATAACTCCTAATGCACATTGATTGCTGTCTATTTCTGCTTTTATATTTGTGTTATGCTTGATTGCTGCTTTAGCAATAAGAATAGAGCTTTTAGCCAAAATTGTCTTTTTTTGGATTGCAGAATCCTGACTTTTTGGCTCTCTAATAAGTTTTGTGTTACGAGCCCACATTTCTCTGTTGACATTTTTCCTTCCAGCCAATTTCTCCCATAATTTTCCCCGGCATTGGAAATGAGTCCTTTTGAAGCCCTGAGTATATATATTACTGATTGGGGCAAGCCTTTATTATCCATTGTGAATGTAATCAGGTCTTCATCACTAGTTTCTTGATAATCACTGAGCACCAGTTCAGTCATTAATTTCGTCTTTATCCATCATGTCTTCTTTCCACGTTATTTGCTAAATAGCTTGGACGTGATAGCGACACTCAGCATCTGAGCTTGGAATTCTTTGCTTCCTTAATGTGTTTACACTGTCAGGGTAATGCTGTCCCTGGTACTCAGGTCTGTGGGATTTTACTATGAAGGATGTTCAGCCAACTCTGAGGAGCCTGCATGGAGGAGATTAATATTGCTTTGTTGGATGATCACCATGAACAGTCTTTAGACCCTGTTGTTTCAATACCTCCTGCCCACGAGCTCTAATTTATTATCTCCCCAAATCAAGCTCCTCTGGACTGAGCTGTTTATCTTTCCCCTCATGTAGAAATTCATCCTGGTGTGTAGTTTCTCTCCTGTGCCTGCTTGAGTTGGTAGCAATCCATATGTATCCAATAGGTCAAAGAGATCAAAAGCTATAAAAGTAGGAAAATGAATGGATTATAGCAAAGACTTTGTTGGGCTGTTCGTTCCGATCACTTGGTAATGCCAATAATATCACCTCACTTCTTGTCAAAAAGATTTTCCAGTTCTTGCTGCCTCTTGGCAAGTCCTGCAGCATGGATGGATGGAGAGAGGGATGAGTGGATGGAGAAGCAGGGGGTAAATGGCTCGTTTGGGTGGTATTTTGTAGAATCATGGAATGGTTTGGGTTGGAAGGGACCTTAAAGCTCATCTTGTTCTGCCCACCTGCCATGGGCAGGGACACCTTCCACTACCCCAGGTTGCTCCAAGCCCTGTCCTACCTGGCCTGGAACACTTCCAGGGATGGGGCAGCCACAACTTTGCCAAGAAGGCTTGGTTTGCTTTCTGACCAGCCTTGGAGTTTGTGCCCTGCTTGCCTTTTTTTGGGTATCCTTATCAAACTAACACACCCTGTTGATTGCAGGGATTAATTAGCCAGGACAGGACTTAGTCCTGCCATGCTTGGAACTTCTGGTACCCAAACCAGCTTTCTTACCCCTGTCCTGAGCCTCCTTCTGCTCCTGCTGCATTGTGCCAATTAGGGAGACCTTCAGGGCCTTTCCAGAAGAGTTTTCAGAGCTCCTCTGAAAATTCTGCCAGGTGAAAGCTGAGACTGCAGGCATTAAAAACCCGACTTCCAACTGCTGCTGATCCTTGAACCAGTGTAAAATGAGCTGAGGGATGACAGGGGCCTCAGGGGGGAAGACACAGTGACTTGCAGGATTGAGCTGAGTCCTCTGCTGTCCTCCTCCTCCTCCCCCAGTGATGTGCTGTAACTTTTTTTCCTTGACAAGCTGCTGTGTTCCCTCCTGGCCACTTCCATCTCATGCCTTGACTCGGTCTGCAGGGATTGAGCACTTAACATAGGGGATGAAACCCTCCATGATTACATTAGTCTTATTATGAAAAAACATAGATGCAAAAGGGCTGTGAGATCTGTTTCAAGCCACAGACTTTTTTCAGGGTTTGTTGTTTGTTTTTTCTTAATTTTGCAAAAATCCCCTTCAGAATTAGGTTATTTGGTACTTCTTGCTGTGTTCTGCCCAGCTGGCAGTGGCTGTCCACACACACATGATGCAATAATTACCCTGCTTTGGGGGTGGACAGTTTTGTGTCCCCCCCATCCTCGTTTGGGGTGTCGGAATTTGGCCTCAGGTGAGGTAGCTGAAGGTGTCATTGTTGTCCAGGTGATAACAGCACACAAGGTGCATCACTAGCTCTGGTTTTGCTGCTTTTCCAAGCCCAGCTGCTGCTGGATTTCAAAAAGGATGCACTGGGAATTTTCATGGAATCCCAGAATGATTTGGATTGGAAGAGACCTTATAGATCATCTATTTCCAACCCCCTCCCATGGGCAGGGGTGTCACCCTCCAGGTTGCCCAGGGCCCGTCCAACCTGGCCTGGAGTTTTGGAAAATGTTGTTGTGTTCCCACTTGGATCAATCGTGTGCTCAGGACAAAATTAATTTGACCAAAATACAGAGCTATAAGTCATCTATTTGTGGGATCAGCAGGGATCAGCAGGAAGCATCTCCAAGAGAAACTCATCCCAACCTGTGCCAGATTCAAGAGAATGAGGAAGACTCATGCAACAGAACAACCTTAGAGTGCTGCCATTGGTATAAACAACATGGTGATGGAAATCCCAGTTGGAAAGACAAATCCCACCTTTCCAGAGGCAATGCCAGTGGTTGGTGGCTACAGCACAGGTAGAAAGCCCAGTCCCCTGCCTGCAAAAGCAGCAGCCTGGTGTGCTCTCAGTCCATCCAAAACCAGGCAGCAAATCTCCAGGTGGGTTTTAAAATGCTTGGTCATGTCCTTTTTGATCATGTCCTTCTCCCTTCTAATGCACATCTCATCCATCGGTCACCTCTCCTTGTTCTCACTCATAGTTTCAACTTTCCTTCCTCCAGAGGCATCGGCCCCTCTGGATAATGTGCCCTGACAGCTCCTCTTAGCAGAGCTTTCAGCATCAGTGCACAGGGCTCTGTGGAAATGGAGGAAAATCCAGCTGGTAAGTGCTTTTATGGGCTGAAAACAAACTGCATCGAACACCCAGCCCAGACACCTTCTGCCACCCACAAAGCCAAGCAAAACCTCAAGAGGCTTAAAAACATACAGTGCCTGAGCTTTGGGATTTTTCTCCTCTTTATTTTTGTCCACAATTTTGAAAACTTAAGGATATGGGAGGTATTTTACCAAGAGAAAATTAGGTAGTAGGGCAGTGTGAAAGATTCCACTTGTTTCTCAGTCCAACCCCATATTCCTCAGTCCTTCCAGGGCAGAGAAAAGGGCTGGAGATATGGAGCTCCTCATGCTCCTGGCACAGGCACGGATGCTGTGCCAGGACAAGGCACCCATGTTAAATTCAGGCTGTGCCTCCAGGATGCATCTCAGCTTTACCAAATCCCCATCACTTCTGAAAAGAACGTTTCAAATGCTTTCAAACCCCCTGTTTTTTTAAAGNTTAAAGATTCCACTTGTTTCTCAGTCCAACCCCATATTCCTCAGTCCTTCCAGGGCAGAGAAAAGGGCTGGAGATATGGAGCTCCTCATGCTCCTGGCACAGGCACGGATGCTGTGCCAGGACAAGGCACCCATGTTAAATTCAGGCTGTGCCTCCAGGATGCATCTCAGCTTTACCAAATCCCCATCACTTCTGAAAAGAACGTTTCAAATGCTTTCAAACCCCCTGTTTTTTTAAAGTTTCTTTTCTTTTTTCCCCCCCTTATTCCTATTTTCTCTCCCTTCCATCTCCCCACTCATCCAACACTTCTCACTGTCACCCATCTCTTCTCTGTACACACATGGAAAGGGTCCTTCCTCTTATCCAAGCATTGGGAAATTCTTTTGGTTTAATTAGGAATGAATGAAGGCAACAAAGTGATTTTTAAGGGGCAGCACCCAGTG